>JALPQD010000112.1:6085345-6111046 GCA_023101885.1 Typhlomys cinereus | reverse complement strand
CAAGGGAATGTGGGTGAGGTGCTCATGAGGTCTGTGTCTTCTCTCTTTCAGGCGCTCACTGGGATGGGGATGCTGACCTTGGACATCCAGAATTCCTGCCACATCCTGTGTTCCTGCCGCCTCCTGTCTTTTCCCTACCCCGGAATACCAGGTCCTGGATGAAGGCCTCCCTGTTCCCTTGGGGGTCTGCAGTGGGCCCCTTCCCCTATTATGATGGTGCAACATCCCATGGCACCTGGCTGGCAGCCCTGGCATCTGAGCCCCCATGGGCAGCCCCTCAGCTGCCTCCTGTCTTGTTGCCTGGAGACCCCAACTTCCAGCAGGCCTGGTCTCCCTCTTATGACCAGCCGCATCTTCAGTAAGCACGAGGAAAAACTGATTCTCTCTGTAGAAACAAAATACTGTTTGTTATTTGTGATTCTGTTCTCCATTTGATATGAGAATAAACTGAAACAAAATCATTCACTATGAGCTCATTACTTTATATCCTGTCATGGAAGTGAAAATATAGAGGAGGGGGGAAGGTTGAAGTAAGGGCTAAATTTCAGCATCTCCTGCCACCTGGAACCTGCTCTGGTCTCCATCGGACTTCAGGTGGGCAGCACCTTTTTTTTCCACATGTACAAACCTTTTCACAGTTAATAACTTAACCTTTATTCTTCCTCTTTAGGATGAGCTTGTCTCTAAGAAAAATTAAAATATGGAGAGGAAATGTGGAAAGTGAGGAATCACTCCTTGCTTCCCCATTCTTTCTCACCTCACTTCCGGCCTTCACTTTGTTCCCTCCCTTTCTCAAGGCAAGAAGCAGCCCAATCCTTCCGTGGAAGCACAGCTTGTGTTCAGTGTCCTGGGCCTCGTAGTCCTCAGGTTACCATGGACACTGATGAGAGCTGGGATGGAGCTCAGCTCTGTGCTTGCCATGTGGGCAGTCCTGGCTTCAATTCCTGAGCAAAAAAAATTCAAGTTATATCTCCTCCAAGGAGATCAGCTGAAGTGTAACATATTGTATTCACTCAGAATATGAATTTTATAATCCTAGCTCTAGTCCGTCTTCACATTTGGAAATCAATTGTTTAAATGTACTTCTGGAAAAAATAAAGAGAGATGACGATTTATATCACACCTACATAGAATAAACATTTATTGAATATTACATATCTACAAGACAGAATGATTTGCACTGTACTCCCTGTGAGGCTGATGAGAAACCCAGACCCAACCTTGCTTTTGTTTTTCCAGGGAGCCCCTGGGGTACAGACCTGTGACCGATGATGCGCATTGTCTCTTCCCTTGCTGTGGATCCATCTTTAGACTGGGGACAGTTGGTTCAGCCTTGGTTGTGTCCAGCAAGAGGAGAGAATGAAGAGCTAGTTCTCAGTCTCCATGGTCCACTGTAAGGAAGATGTGCAATGGTGTGCTGAGGAGTCTGGGGCAGATGGAGGATGAGTTGAGGTCCACTTGACTACTGTATGACCCTCATTTAAAGAAAAAGTAAAAGCAGAATGAGAAAGTTAAGTGTGGAGAAGCCACGAGGGTCCTTAGCCTCAGGTGCTCATGTCTTTGCTCACAAGCTGTAACCTGGCACTTATGTCCACAAGTAGGTGCAAACATTGTGTCTTGCAGTACATTGAAAAGCTCATTTTAAGGGATGGGGACATGGCTCAGGCATTAAGACTCTCTCAAGAACTTCAAGAAAAGCCCTAAACTGTGGGATAGAACCAGACAGCTTATGAGGTCCACGGGGAACAGAGACTGGGTTGGGAACTCAGAGAGGGGCAAATGGAAAGATGTGTTTGCAGACAAATTCATGGAGTTTTGTTTACCTGAAGTTAAATTTGAGTGCTTGGAAGAGGAATCGTCAAGGCAATTTAGTCTTGACAGTGTGGCATGGCTACTCTACCCTGTTCTTTTTCATGGTTATGATGAGGAACAGCAAGAAATCCAGGCAAAAAGAAGTAAAAATTGTGACATTTGAAAAATAATGTGAGAGCAAGTCTGCACAGAAGGCAGACAACACTCTTGCTGAAGAGATTAGCTCAATCAGGGAACCAAAGTCTGCTGTTCATTTGGGAAATAGAAGAGGATATTTTGAGGGAAAATTATTTAGGGAAAGCTCCCGCCCATAATTATCCAAATTGTTTTGTGAGGTAAAAGCTGAACATCAGAGTTCCAAGGGGTTTTTTGTTCTTCCGATGCAAAGCCCCAGAGAGACTTTCCCTGTGGTCAGCACAGAGAAGCTGAACCAGCTGCGAATCAAGGGGCCCTGTTCCAAGCCAAGGTAATAGTAGAACTTGGCAACATTGTCCATGTCATACTGCTTTTAGATGGATCAGAGACGGAAGAGGAAGCCAGTCCTGCATCCCTCCTCTAAGGTTTCAAAGAATGGTGGAAGCCAGGCAATGCATGGCAGAAAGCCTGCAGTTTAGAGGCCCCAAAGGGCAGTTTTTGTGTGGCAGATTTAAGCCTGGTTCACCATTGAGAAGTGAAGATGTTAGAGATCCCAGAGCCAATGTGGGACTCCTGCCACGGAGACCTGTATGCTATACTCAAGGGAATGATGTGTTCTGTGGACAGCTGAGGAGCACTAGCGGAATGGAAGCACTTTAGAAGTGAGATGATTTCAATGAGAGGTCCATCTTTTGAACATGGAGCTGCAGGGTTACAAGTTTGTCCTGGTGGTTTTCGCTCTTGTTAATAAATCGCTGCTTCCTAGAAATGCTCCCATCCTCCCTTCTCCGATGGATGTTTATTCTGTGCCATTGCATGTTGGAAGTATGTATCTTGACTTGGAGCTTTGAACTTCGGATCTTTAAAGTGTGTTGGGACTAGTGATAGAGTCTATGAGGACTTTGAATGTTGGACTAAGTATGGTTTACATAATGACACAGCAATGAGCCTGTGGGGTCAGGTGTGGAGTGTCGTGTCTTGAAATGTGAGTGGCCTCCCACAGGCTCATGTGTTTGGATCGATAGTTGTTTGGGAGAAGCTTGGCGACTGTAGGAGGTTGAATGTTGCGGGAGGAAGGCATTCCAGGGAGTGGACCTGGAGGGTGGTTAGCTCCACTCTGCTGGGCTGAATGAGTCTGCTCGCGATCGTGTCGAAGCTCTCAGCCTCCATGATGAATGTAACTTAAGCCTCTCCAGCTTCTGCTGCTGCCTGTTTTTTCCTCCATTAGGACTGTATCTCTCCTCTGGAACTGTAAGCTGAATATGTCTCCTTCCTCCCGTTAAGCTGCTTGACTTTGAGTGGTGTCTCCCAGCAACACAGAGAGTAACCAGTACAGGCAGCAGCGTCTTTTCTCACATGGAGGAATTCTTCCACAGAAAGCAACTTATGCCACATAACTTCTCCTCATGGGGCCCTTGTCTACAAGTGAATATAAGTATGGGAAGGAGGACTGAAGAGAGAGCTCAGGGCTTAAGACTCTGCCTCTCAAGCAGAAGGTACTGAATTTGAATCCCATTTCCCATGTCAAAATAGTCATGGGGAAATGGCCCTAATCAGTACTTCCAACACTGGTGCCCAGAGCTTAGGAAATCCCAGAGCAAAAGAAAAAGCACTTGGAAGCAATCCCGGATGATTCTTGAAGTCACACTTGGTCTTTCACAAGGAGATACAGTGTCCTCTGATCCAGAAATAAGAAAGAAAGAAAGAAAGAAAGAAAGAAAGAAAGAAAGAAAGAAAGAAGGAAGGAAGGAAGGAAGGAAGAAGGAAGGAAGGAAGGAAGGAAGGAAGGAAGGAAGGAAGGAAGGAAGGAAGGAGGAAGGAAGGAAGGAGGAAAGGAAGGAAGGAGGAAAGAGATGGGAAGGGGTAGACTAATCCTTCCCCCTCACCTCAGTACCTGTTCTCACTCCCTGTCCTCATTCCTGTCCTCCCTTCCTGCCCTCGTGTCCTGCCTTCATTTATTCATACCAGGATGCAGCTCACTTTTTCTGTGGAAGCAGAGCTTGTGTTCAGCGTCCCTGGGCCTCAGATTCCTCTATTGCAGTACAGGTGATGAGAGATGGGATGGAACTCAGCGTGATTCCTGCCTGCCCTGTGCATGGTTCTGAGTTCACTCCCCTAAGATAACAAATTCAAATTATATCTTACCTAAGGATGTCAGCTTAGGAGTAAAACACTGAACATCTCATACTCATACATGAAATTTACTTCCCTAGCACTTTGTCTTTAAGATATGCTTCTTTTTGATAAAATTTTATTACATACAGTAGTAGGAAGAAATACAGGTACTTAGATGGATTGCACCTATATAAAATAGTCTTTAACTGCATCATTCATATCTATGAGAGTGATTGACAGCTGACTCCGTGGTTAAGACTCTGTCTCAAAAGGAGAAGGACCAAGGTTAGAATACTGGCATCCACCTTAAAAAAAAATAAGGGGGGGGGGCTGGAGAGATGGCTCAGGGGTTAAGCCTCTGCCTTGCAGGCAGAAGGTCCTGAGTTCAGATCCCAGATCCCACGTATAGACGCCAGGCAGAAGCGGGGGCGGCCTGCGCTTCTGGTCCTGGTAGGGCGGAGCCTGTGAATCCCGGGGCAGAAGGAGGTGGAGGCATCCACGGTGGTTCCCGAATTCGTCCGTGGTTCTACACACACAGACACACGCGCGCGTGCACACACACATACATATGCACACACACACAATTGAATACATAATTTAAAAAAAAATGACTTCTTTAAAAAAAAAAAAAAAAGGCACCAGGCAGAAAGGATTTTCTCCTGAACTTCCGCCTCTGCAAGGACCAGTTTGGAAAATCCCCCCGTGAAGAACAGAGGAGGTCGGAGCAGTCTAGGGTGTTCCTGAAGTCACCTGTTGTCCTGCAGAGGGACACAGTGCCCTGTGATACCCACACACACATACATATACATTGTATACGTATATAATATGTGCAAATACATATTAAATAATAAAAATGAAGCATAAATAAAATAGAAAAATAAAGATTGAAAAGAAGATTTTTGTCTTTGAAAGAAAAACTCATTTTAAATAAGTGAAGAATCAGAAACTTCCCCCATTGGCAATTCTGTGACAACTTCAGCCCGGTAAAATGTTCAGTCCATTAGTGAAAGTGCTAGTTCATTTAAACACAACTTCTACCTTGGGATAAAGATACACTACACAGCCATTGCCCTGCTTAAATTCTCTCAAATCCCCCTGCCTCAGCTTCCCTCGTGATGGAATTAGAAGCCTTTTTTTGACCTGCTCTTGCCCCTGTAGGGTGTGTCTGATCCCATCACACCCAGGGGCTGGATGAGCCAGAGAGGCCAGAAACCCAGGACAGGAGCTCAGTGGTGCCGTCCACCACACCCTCAGCTGCTTCTCCGACCACAGTCAGCGCTGCCTGTCGGCCCTCTGCGGAGCAGGACGCAGCTCACACACAAGATGGAGGTAGGTTCCGGGGCTGCCTGGGTTCCGTGGGTCCATGGCCAGGGGACTTGTTGACTTGATCTCTGAAGGTTTTTGTGTTTGTTTTGGGTTCAGGTTATTCTCTAGTGCTCAGCGACCCTCCTGCCTCAGCCTCCTGAGACAGGTTTCAGGCTTGAGCCACCAGCTTTGTGATTTTGAATTTCTGATATGAATTGTATTTCCCTGTTGGTTGTAAATCAGGTCATTTCAGGCAGGACCTCGGTGTGACATACCGGGACTGGCTCTTCTGTACTCACGTGGCCTATCATAGATTTTCAGTGTTTGGGAAAGCACTTTTAACTTCCTAATGAATGAAACTCGCAAAGTGTCATGGAGTTTCAAGTTGCATCTCTGTGAATTGTCTCTGGAGCAAAGTTTCTTCTCTGAAGCATTTGATGGTTCCCTTCTAGCACCGTCTTCACAACTGTTGGATGGGGGATTTTTCTACCTCTCTTTCTCTTTTGATTCCTTTTTTGTTTCCCTCTTTTCATCTTTTTTTCTGGTACTTTTCAAGCCCAAGTTCCCAAACAGACCAGGCCAGTGTATTACACACTTTATCACCTGTCAATCAAAAAAAATGTAGGGCCTTTGAAAACCGAAGTGAAATACTGCTCAGTTGATGGGAGATACTGCTTGGTTACCCTTGACACAGGAGTCCTCACTACTATAGAATTCACTAAGAGGAAGAGCTCAGCACTAAGGAATGACATGTGTTTGTAACGCCACACTTAGCTAATTCTTTATAATGAGTAGGTCACCAGGATGAGATTCTCACTGGCTAAATACACATCCAATCTTTTCTTTATTTTATTAGAGAACAACGCTGATGGAAACATCCCAGGACAAAGTGATCTGAAAAGAAAGCAGAAGGCACACAAGCCCTCAGGTACATGTTCTGGTTCTGTGTGTGCTCCACAACAAATTACACCCATGTTCATGTTCCTGAATCTCAGGTGCTCATCCTAGACCCATGGTGGGGACAGCTCTGGGACAACACTGTCTTCCACTTTCTGTGAGTGATGCTACCTGTGCTCCGTGCTTCTCAGTCCCCACAGGTCATTCATGGAAGGACTGGGAAACCAGGATTTTCCTTGAAGAACGGGAAGACCTGGAACACAGAGCCGGCCTCCGAGAGAAGAAACACGAGCTGGCCATTGCCTTCTCCCAGCCTCTGCAGGGCAAGGGCCTGAAGAAGGGCTGGAAGAGGTGTTTCCAGAAACTGCCAAGCTTAGAAGGTTGGTACCGGACTTCCTGTGAGGCCCCCGAGAACTCCAGGAGCTGGCCTTTGCTTTGTCTATTGAGAGGCCCAGCTCAGGATGCTGGGGTACAGATGCATAGAGGACGGGGGACCAGGTATGTCTCTCTTCTCACCTGTATACAGTGTGGGCAGTTGGCAGAGTCTCTGTTGTGCCCAACAGGAACAGAGGCCCTAAGCCCTGCCAAGAAGGCACAGGTGGCCTGTGCTGGATGACATGTGACGAGGTTTTAGGGCAGCGTGGTGACGTCACACCAGCTCTCCATGTGTCTTTCAGGTCCTGTCCGTGATGGAGATGCTGACCTTGCACATCCTCTGCGTCCCCCGGCTCTGCCATGCCTGCCCCCTCCGGCCTGCCTCCCACCTGCAGATCACCAGCTCCTGTATGGGGGCATCCCCATTCCCTTCTGAGAGCCACAGGGGGTCTCTGCACCAGCGATCACTGTGGAGGATCCTCTGGCACCTGGGTGGGCCCCTGGCCCACAAGCCCTCACGGGCAGTTGCACACCTGCCCCCTGCCCTGGAGACCAGCCCATAGCAATTCATGTCAGTCTCTTGTGACAAGTCGTGTCTTCAATAAAGACGAACAGAAACTGTCTTTTATTTTCTCTGTGCCCAACAAAATAGAAAAAAAAAAGGCAGTTCTATAACCAATCAGTCTTTCCTCCACCTAGTGCGATTCAATGAGAAATGATGTGAATCACACTCATCTGGCTCCTTCTCAATGTTGCTTACACCGAGCATGGGGGGGGGTGGCACTGTGAGCATGATTACAGTGTGCGAGAAGTGCAGGCAGATGGTTCAGAAGTTCAAGGTCAGCTTTGCCTACACATTGACCTGCAGGCTTGCTGCGACTGCATCATAGTGTCTTAAAAAGAGAGAGAAAGAGTTAAAATGGTCAGTTTCCAAAAATACTGAAGAGAAGATGGAACAGGATGTCTTTGGATTGACAAGCTTGTGAGACACGTATGGGCCAGAGTGCTCTCTCTCTCTTCTTTCTCTCTCTCTCTCCTCTCCATTCTCCTTTTGACTATTTGGCCAAGATGAAGTGAGAGAAACGTGTGTCTCTGGGCTGTTTGTTCTCCATGCTCTTGTTTGTCTCCTAGAGTTCCCTAGGAATTACGACAGTTCACCAACACATGTTACGCATTTTACAAAGAGCCAGAAGAAATGACTGTTTGTGTGCACCTGAGAATTCCCCGCTGAGTATGTGGAAGCAGAGAGGTGGGGAATTGAAGACCTCTTGGCCTCCATGTGAGGCTAATGTTACATTTAAAGAAAAGGGAAAGAAGTAGAAGGAGATGGGAAGGTCGCCTGCCGAGGCCCCACATTGCATCAATGTCTGAGGCATACCAGCAGGGACCTAGCACGGTGCACCTCACAAGTCGGCCCCAGAACTACGCATTCATTAAAAGGACTCCATGTCGCCATCAAGGAAAGCTCCCTCGGTCAGCAGATGAATGAAAACACCGAACTGGTCCACTTTGGGAGGCTTTTGGTGTTTGTTTGTTTTTCTTCAGGAGTAAAGCTCTGTTTATAGAGCTAATGCTGGCCCCAAATTCCTGGAAATCCCTTTCCTGGATCTCCAAGTAGGGATTAGAAGCTAATCCTCCTCCAGAGCATGCAGGGTGTGTCTGGCTGGTCACACCCAAGAGAGGCTGTGGTATTATTGACCCAATGTGCCAGGTGCAGAGAGACCAGAAGCCCAGGGCAGAAGCTCAGTTCTGCCGTATATATCGCAGACCCAGCGGCTTCAGGACTGGGTCTTAGACCTCTGCAGAGCAGGACAAGGCTCGTGTGAAGGTGAAGGAGTGAAGCCCAAGGGGACCTGGAAGGAGCCTCCTCCTCCTCCTTCTTCTAGAGAGAACAACTCTATTCTTTGTCTTTTATTTAATCTCTAAAGATCTTTCTTTTTTATTCTGTTTGAAGCCTTGAGTCAGGATCTTATCATGGATTCCCCTTCAATGATAGGATTATAGTTCAGATCCCCACACACACACACCACTGTCCCCTGCTTTTTGAGAAGGACTGTTAGCATGTGATGTCTGCAGCAAAAATCAGAATGTAGCCCAGGCTACCCCTGTTTCCTATAACCTGAGTGTTGAGATTACAGTACCCACTTACCACAAACATATATATATATATAGACACACAAGTGTGCAGAGGTGGGTAGAGAAAGTTAACACGCATGACTGTTAAGACCTCAGGGTCTCACTATGTCCACAGTCCAGATAGGCCTCAAAGCAGGGAAACTCCCTTCATTTGCCTTGCAAATGCTGGCATTGTGGATGATTCTTCATCCACCCCTGGGTAAGTCACAAAAAGGTTCCCACTCTGAGAACTGACTTGGGCCCTCTTTGCGTTCTATCTTAGTAAGCAGCATCCGGTCAGAAGAGAAGTTTGAGAAATCTGCATTTTGTTTCTGAAAGGCAGAGCCTGGGAAATCCCAGAGCAAAGCAACAAAGGTAGAAGCAATCCAGGATGATTCCTGAAGTCACCCTTGGTCCTCCACAGGCACACGCAGTGCCCTCTGATACACACAGGGACACATATACACGCAAGTGTCCTCTTGTGTATGTGCTCACATGCAAAAAAATAAAGTAAAGGTGATGAATACATGTGTGCTTTTGTAAATAATAAATCCATGTAAGGGACATAGGGGCTCAGGGATGTTAAAATCAAAGGTGGAAAATGCAGAAGGCAGGATTCAGGTTGGGCAGCTATGAATCTAAGTCCCCAGGATGGACCCGTGAGCCCTAAGAAGAAATGAGAACAGATGGCAGATGCTAATGTTGGAAATTCATTCATTGGGGATGTGATCCCTCACAAGCAGAAGGACCTGAATTTGAATTCCACATCCCACATTAAAAACTCCAGGCTAGAGAGATGGCTCAGGGGTTAAGACTCTGCCTGGAAAGCAGAAGGTCCTGAGTTCCAATCCCAAGTCCCACATAAAAACTCCATGTGGAATGCTGGCTGCTGCACTCATGGCCTTGGTGGGCAGAGCCTAGGAAATCACAGAGCTAAGCAGGAATGAGGTAGAACAATCCAGGATGATTCCCAAAGTCACCCTTGGGCCTCCACAGGACACACAGTGCCTTGATGATACACACCACACACACACACACACACACACACATCCTCTAGGCAGAAGTGGCAGCAGCTCACACTTCTGACCCTGGAAGGTGGAGCCTAAGAAATCCCAGAGCAAGGCAAGATGGAGATAGAGCAATCCAGGATGATTCCTGATGTCACCTTGGGTCTCCACAGGGACACACACTCAAGTGCCTTCTGATACACCTGCCTGTTCTCTCCCTCTCTCTCTCTCTCCAGCATGCACGCTGACAAAAATAATTTTAAAATTATATTAAGGTAAAGAATAGATGGTAGGTAGTGAGAACTGCACTGTCATAGGCAGAATAAAGTCGGTGGGGGGCGAGTGGGTTTCTTATTAAAGAGAACTTGTCCTCGCTAGCTTTTTCCCAAGTATTCTCTTCCACAGATGCTCTGGTCATGTCACGACATATCCAGGTCTTTTCCATCTATGGCGTCTGCTGTAGGAACTCTGACTTGCCCCATCTGCATATCTATGAAAGCGACGTGAAAGCTGAGCCCCCCAACTCCCGCCAGGAGCATGAAGACACGACACTCATATGAATTCAAATGTTATTTCCCTGAGGTTTGGTCTGGGGACGGGAAGGAGACCCTGGTGCTTGTCACGTTGGGTGACGAGGGTTGGGAGACCGCCATGAGCTGGGGTGTGAGCCAGGTGTTGTCTCATTTCCAGCACTTTCTTTCATGTTCATGTTTTTCCCGCAGCTCAGACACTTTATTGCAAGAGAAGATATTGAATGCCACACAACGCAGCCATCCACGGGGTACGGGAAGCCAGCAGGTCATACACAACGAGGAAGAGGTGTCCACCTCTTCCTCCATCTCTCGGTCCTCCATCCAGGGTCTCTCACAAGACTGGAAGCTCACTGGTCAGCTAGACTGGGAAGGACCTGTCTCTATCCTTGTCTCCATGCTGGGTACAGCATTCGGGACCACCAAGCTCTTACTTGTGGCTGAGGATTTGAACTCAGATCCTCATACTTGCACAACAGGCAATCTTACCACTGTATCATCTCCCCAGCCCAACAATCTCATCCTTCCTTTCTCTTTCTTTCTTTCGTTCTTTCTTTCTTTCTTTTCGCTTTCTTCCTTCCTTCTCTCTTCTTTGTCTCCTTTTTCTTTTATCTTTCCTTTTCTTTCTTTATTTCTTTTTTTCTGTTCTTTGTTTCCTTTCTTTCTCTCTCCTTTTCTCTCTCGTTTCTTTTCTTTTTCTTTCTCTTGTTTTCTCTCTCCTTTATTTTCCTTTCTCTTCTTTCTTTCTTTCTTTTTCTCTCTTTCTTTCTGTTTCTTTCTCTTTTTTCTTGGTAAAATAATCTTTATTAACACCAATCACTTGCAGTGGAGGAACAAGGATAGAAATTCCTTACATTTATAGACCTTACGGGGAGGGTCTCTGAGGTGAGCCGATCAGTGAGGATTCCGGGTGGGCTGGCTAAAATAATCCTGTTGTCCCACCCAACTCCTTACTAGGGGTCCAGCAGTTAGGAAAGTCCCTAGATGGGCTTTAGTGTGGCTGCACCCTACAGGACCACTTCTGTGGGCTGACTATGCTCTGGCTATTGGGAGCAGGAACCCAGGGGTTCATGGGCGTTGACCTCAGTTCTAGGGGTCATAGGAGCTGAGATCACACGTCTCCCTCCTCATCTGAGCATGCAGTGGTAATCCTTGAGGCAAGAGCTGGATTCTCCCATCCAGAGGCTGCTACTCACGTGAGTCTGCATGGGACGCTGAACTCTGGAAGAATCAGGGAGAACAGGTGGGCTAGGAAGGGGCTTGTCAAGCACCAAGGCACACGTTTAAAGAATAAAGAGGCTTTTCAGGGTTGCCTGAGAGAGGAGATGCTGTCATGGATTTCAGATGCAAAACCCTCTAGTAACATTGCTGCCTGGCAACTGGGCAGCTGGGCGAGGAAGCCCCGGGGAGGAGCCCCAGGGAGCAGGCAGGGTGCGAGAAGCTCACTTGCAGAGAACCTGTAGTGCAAACCTGCAACATCCAGCCCCGCCTCACAGTGACAGGAACTTCCATCTTCTCAGCCCCGTGGATGCAGCCACTGAGCGGCTGGACTATGGCCGGTGCAGCTGAGGTACTGAGTTCGAATTTAACATTGTAAATATCTGCAACTACAAGACTAGTTGCTACAATTACAGGTAGCACAGGCGTAGACCGGGTTCCTTCTTGTGAATTCTGCCCAGGTGATGCTAAGACTGAAAGATAATTTCTTTTTTTCCTCCCATACATATGTGAGCTATTAAAGAGAATTTCTAAATAAGGTAAACAAAATAGTTATCCCCATTATTACTTTCACATGTTGTCTACTAGGTGCTGTGCTATCAGTTATTACTATTATCATTTTTTAATATTTAATTTTTTAATTTAGTGTGTGTGTGCATGGGCTGTTTCCGCCTGGCACTTTGATGTGGAACCTGGGATCTGAACTCAGGACCTTCTGCTTGCAAGACAAAGGTTTAACCCCTGAACCATATCTCCATCCTTTGCCTGTCCTTGTTTTAAGTATCACATTTGCAAGGTTTTCCTGAGTTACACGGTATGTTGTTACTCATTGTGTGTGAGCGCCGACTGAAATTCCGTTGTGTAGATAAATTACATTTTGTTTTTCCATCAACAAGCTGATGGGCGCCTGAGTAGCTTACATTTTCTGGCTCCAGCCCTTAGTGTGGCTCTGAACATGTGTGCACTGGTTTTGTGTGGACACATTTCCAATTCATTTGTGTCCAGACCGAGGGGCAGAATCGCTGGGTCACAGGGCAGTTCTGCAGCTAAGCGTTGAAGTGTTTAGTTCCAGTCTCTCGGAGGCCACATGAGCGCTTGATGTTTATTGAACACCAGTCCTCTAACGGGAAGATGTGTGCTCTCCTCATGGGTTGGCTTTGCTCAATCCTCGAGACCAGTGCTGCTGAACATTTAACTGGTGATTGGCAATTTTAGGCATCTATGTAAATTTGCATCATCTTAACCAAAACAGTATGCTTTTTGACAATTCAATACCAGTGATTTTTTAAAATTTTTTTTTATTTATTCAATTGTGCATGTGTGTGTGTGTGTAGAACCACGGACGAATTCTTGAACCACCATGGACGCCTCCACCTCCTCCTTGTTTACTCTGCCCCGGTATTCACAGGCTCGGCCTACCAGGACCAGAAGCGCAGGCCGCCCCGCTTCTGCTCGGCGTCTATACGTGGGGTCTAGGATCCGAACTCAGGACCTTCTGCCTGCAAGGCAGAGGCTTAACCCCTGAGCCACCTCTCCAGCCCCAATACCAGTGTTTTTAAAAGCACTGTATCCAGGGTCTCATTAGGACAGAAGGAAGCAACCTGTTGGCACAAGGACAGGACAGAAGTGGAGCAATATTTTCCCTTCAATTATTTGCATCTGGGGCTGTTTTGCACACAGACAGTTGTTTTGCACCTTTAGGAATCAATGTGAGGGAAAATGGGAAGCTGCACCTTTAATATTGTAATTTCATTTGCAAGGTAGAAATCAGAAAAACTCTTTGCACATCCAATTTGTCGCTTGATCTGAAAAGATGGCTGTGTATAGTGTGGAGGACCATGGGAAACTTTGTGGCTAGTTCATTTCCACCCCGAATTGTTAATCAGGAAATTGTTGCTTTATCATTTACTTTAGCACAAGATCAGAAATTCTCTTAGTCTAACAGTATATACTGGAATGTTTTGTTACTAGTCAGTTGCATACTGAAGAACTTCTAAGACTCTTTCCTTCATTAACTAGATACCCGGGATTTTGAAAATGGACCATAAAGCTTACCCTTGAGATACAAAATCTGCAAAACAGATTCCAAATGCTGAGGTTACAGGCAGGACGTTCCCAGCTCGGGTCCTGACTATTGTCTGTGTCATTGTGCTCGTGTTTTGAGGCAGGATGTCACTCTGCAGGTCAGAGTGGCTGTGGACTCACCCCGAAGCCCAGGCTGGCCTCGAGTGATGGCAATCCTCCTGCCTCAGCTTCCAAGTGCTGGGACTTCAGGCGTGAGCCACTATGCCAGAGTAAAGATCAAGTATTCTTACGACAAAATGGAAAGTAGAGGTTCTAGCAATCACTGCAAGAACTGGAAATATTTGAGAATCTCAGCCGAATTGTGACGAACAATGAATTGAGAACAGTTGAAATAATCGAGTTGCAAACCAAGAAACTGAACTCAACACGTGATGCAGAGGTGAATCCACGTGAGCCCCGTAGGAAGAGCTGAATTTGTAAAAAGCAGTCGTCCTGAAAAAAGCCGGAGCTCATCTTACATTACAAGGTGTTGGGATGCTCAGTGCCTGGGATGGTGGATTTTGAGAAGCAGGGATACAGGCTTTCAATTGTGCTAGAGTGGCCAGTGAGGCTGTACCTGGCCGCGTCTACTCAGAAGCACGGACACTGGCATGAGGGGCTCGCTGACACTTGTCCAAGAACAGGAGACGGTCACTGTGGCTGATGTGCCGCAGCCGTGAGGCTGGCTGTGATCCTCCGTATTATGTGCAGCTTGGAAGATTTCTCCAGCTGTCAAGGATTATTTATGCCTTGGGAATGTGATGAAAAAGAACCGTCTTATCCTTTCCTTTGTATGGAAAACAATTGTTCAGTTTCTAGTCCTTTCCACTCAACTTCGCTCAGCCGAGCGCACTGGGGACGTCATAAGGGTTGTGCGTGTCATTTTTTGTTTTGTTTTCTGAGATGGGTTCTAGGCTAGCCTGGAACTTTCCATAATCTGAACTGACTTTAACTCCTGCTCATCTAGATGATTCTAAGTCCAGTGAAACTAACACAAAAGACAAACCAGCAACTGGTAAAGCTACCTTTGAAAGGCTGACAGGTTTGCTACCTGGGGAAACTCCCATAAGGCTCAAAGAAGACATATTTTGTCCTCAGGTGGCTGAAAAACACCACACTCATTGTTTTGTTTTTTTGTTTTTGTTTATTTTACAATAAGAACACCAGTCCCATTCATGAGAGACTCCCTATCATGGCTTAGTAACCTTCTGAAGGCCCCACGTCTACCATCACCTGGAGTTTAAGATTTCAACATAAGGGGGAGGGAGGTGGCTCAGGGGTTAAGCCTCTGCCTTGCAGGCAGAAGGTCCTGAGTTCAGATCCTAGACCCCATGTATAGATGCTGGGCGGAAGCAGGAGCGGCCTGCGTTTCTGGTCCTAGTAGGGCAGAGCCTGTGAATCCTGGGGCAGAGTAAACAAGAAGGAGGTGGAGTGGTGGAGGTGGTCCATGGTGGTTCCTAAATTCACCGTGGTTCTACACACAGACACACAACACACACACACACACACACACACACACACACACACAATTGAATAAAAATAATAATAAAAGATTTCAACATAAGAATTTTAGCTCACAAGCTTTCAGACTACAGCAATGTCCTTTTCAAGATTTTTCTACAGTGTGTTAGATTTGCTAAATGCCTTATAGTATATCCTTCTGTGGTAAACACAGTCTCTACTCTCCTTGGAGCCTCACAAGGTTTGAGGTTCCTTGTCAAATTTAGGGCTTTGCTTGAAATGCTGGAGACAGAGTCTTATCCTTGAGCCCTGTCCCCATTCCATCAAAGGTGCTTTGCAGTGCCCTGTGCACACCATGCTTGCACCTCCTTGTGGACATACGTGCTAGGTGACAGCTCGGGAGAAGGGAGACACGAGCTCCTCAGACAAAGGACCATGCCTGGCTTCATCACCCTTAACTTTCTCCTTGTTGCTTTTATTTTTTTTTAGAGATGAGGCTCATAAAGGAGTCAAGTGGACCTGCAATTCATCCTCTATCTGCCCCAGACTTCTCAGCACATCCTCCTTACAGTGGAACCTGGAGAGTGAGAGAACTAGCTCTTCAATCTCTGCTCTTGCTGGACACAGCGAAGGCAGAACCAACTGTCCCCAGTCTAACGATGGATCCCACAGGAAGAGGAGAAACAATGGGTATCATCAGTCACAGCTGTGTACCCAGGATTCTGCAGGGCCTCCCCGGATGACCAAAAGCAAAGGTTGGCTCCCAGGATTCTCATTGGCCTCACAGGAGTACAGTGCCAATCACCCTGTCTTGTATACGAACATGCAACAGAGTATTTTATTTAGGTGTGATACAAAGGTTCATCCTCTGTGTTCTCTCCAGAACTGCATGGAATGCATCTATATCCAAACAACTGATTCCCAAATGTGGGAACTAAGTATCGCCAGGATTGGAAACTTCATGTAGCAAGTGAGTACGAAATCTACAGTATGTTACACCTAGCTGATCTCCTTGCAGAAGATATAAATTGAGTATTTTTGCTTGGGAATCGAAGCCAGGACTGCCCACATGGCAAGCCCAGAGCTGAGCTCCATCCCAGCTCTCATCACTGTCCATGGTAACCTGAGGAATCCGCGGCCCAGGAACACCTAACACAAACTGTGCTAACACAGAAGGATGGTGTTTCCCCCTTGAGGAATGGAGGCAGGAATGAGGAGAGAAAAGTGAAGGCTGGAAGTGAGGGTAGAGAGATAGGGCAAGAAGCAAGGAGTGATTCTGTGCTTCCATATTTCCTTTCCATCATTTTATTTTTTTAGACACTAGCTCTTCTAGAAGGGCAGGAATTAGGGTTCAGCAGTGTCTGTGGAAGAATTCTTCCACGTGGAAAAAGATGCACCCCCCGGAAGTCTGATGGAGACCAGAGGCAGGATCCAAGCCAGCAGGAGGCGCTGAACCTCAGGCCCTTCCCCAACCCTTCCCCTCTGTATCTACAGTTCCAAGACAAGACAGACAAGGAAGTGGTCACAGTCACCAAATTTATTTCACATTTTACTCTCAAATACAGAAGAAAAATGAGCCACAAGTCATACAACTACATAATTCTCATAGTCCAGGAAAAAGCCCACAACTTTCTTCTCGTCCTTACTGAAGACGGGGCTGGTCATAGGCGGGTGCCCAGGGCTGCTGGAGGCTGGGGTCTCCTGGCAACAAGGCAGGAGGCAGCTGAGGGGCTGGCCATGGGGTGCTCAGATGCCAGGGCTGCCAGGCAGGTGCCATGGGATGCTGCACCATCATACAGGGGAGGGGTCCACTGCAGAGTCCCAAAGGGAACGCGGAGGCCTCCGTGCAGGAGCTGGTAGTCCGGAGGTGGGAAGAAGGCAGAGTTGGCCGGTACACGGAGGAGGCAGGAACATGGGAGGTTCGAGGTCAGCATCCCCATCCCAGTGAGCGCCTGAAAGAGAGAAGACACAGACCTCATGAGCACCTCACACACATTTCCCCTGATTCTGTGTCCCTGAAATGGCCTGGCTCCTGTGTCTGTGCCCTGGGGCCACTTCCAGAACCAGGTCTCTTCGGGATGCAGGGCATGTGGACCTGCACAATGACAAGGGCTTTGACCCATGAGAGGAGAAATGCGGGCGGGGGAGGGCAGGGTAAGGGGTGGTGGTAACTGATCATTGCATTCTGCTCTGGCACAGTGGAGCTGGGCCAGCAGACGGACTCGCTACAGACCGCAGGGAAACAGGGAGGAGACTAACCTGAGAGGCCGCTGTCCTCATGTCTGTCCCCTAGGATCCTTCGCAGGGACCCTCCAAAGGGACAAGGCAGGCTTGGCTGCTGGGCTTCTTGCTCTTCTCCCAGAAAGCCCGGTGCAGGTCCTGCAGGCTCAGCAGCATGTAGAAGCTCCTCTTCCACTTCTTCAGGCCCGTCCGGAGACGGTGGCAGAGGGCAATGGACAGCTCGTGGTTGTTCTTCCCTCGCAGGCCGGCTCTGAGTTCCAGGTCTTCCCATTCTTCCAGAAAGAGTCTGATTTCCCAGTCCTTCCATGGTCTGAAGGAAGATTCTGTGGGGACAGAGGAGCCTAGTGCATGTGACCTCACTCACATGCTATCCCCAGTGGCTTTCACACCCTTCCTCCATGCTGACCAGACATCCTGGCTTCATTCTGTGAGGGGGACCTGACAAGGCTTGGGGAGAGGCCGAGGGATTCAGTGCCACCCTGAGTCCAGGGGACCAGAAAGCATGTTGAGGGACAAGCACAGGGGTCTCTTCTCCATGAAGTGCGTTTTAGGGAACAGACAGTGTTGGACCCATTTACCAGCTCTGTTGGGCTGTCTGGGTGGGGCTCTCACACTCCCTCCCTCCTATGAGCCCCTGCACAGCCTTGGGTCTCAGCTGGCCGAGGGGAAGGTCGAAAGGGCCAGAGATTAGAGGACCGTGTTTTTCCCAGAGCTGTCAACAACTTGGGTCTAGGTTGAGCACATGAAAATCAGGAACATGAAGGTGGGTGGACGGTGTTGCTGGTGTACTCAGAACCAGAACACTGTACCTGAGGGCTTGTGGGCCTTCTGCTTCTTCTGCTCTCCTCTCTGTCCATTCTTTTTTTTTTTTTCTTCTGCATTGGCTGCTTTATTGACAAGGTTGTGACTGACAGCTACCCTATCCAGTCCCTCCATCTTCTACAAAATCACTTGAACAGATTTGAGTCTCCCCGGCTCCTATCCAGGTTTAGCCAAGGACCAGGGACTGTGGCCCTGGCTTCGGGACACAGGCAGTGGAGTCCGGAAGGAGGGTGGAAAGTCCAGTTCCCAAGGCCGAGGTGCTGGTGAAGAGTCTGGGGAGACTGGACACGGCCCCAGATATCCCTGGCCTGGGGAAGGCAGGAAACTTGTCCAGAAGCAGGGAGGTGGGGGTGGAGCCCAGCGAGGCAGGAGATGTCCAGTCCGAGGCCACCTTGGAATACATGGTGAGGCCTGGTGCTTTCTCACCTCCACCCTGTGGTGGAGCACCAGGCTCTGGCCACGCCCACAGCGGATGTGCAGCCACCTCACCCCACACATCACACGCACCGCACACCACACGTGCATGCGTGCTGGAGCAAGCACGCACGCCCACACACACAGGGCTCTCACAGCCCTGGACCCACTCCCTGGACCTGGAAGGTCTCTGCATTGCTACCAGCTGCTTGGCTCAGCTGCAGGCTGGGGGCTGTGCGGGGGGTGGGTCCTCTACATTGCTACTAATTGACTGCTTCGCAGGCGTCTATCCAATCACTGTACACGTCCACTGGCTCTGACAGATAGGTGATGGGCGTCTGGAATTCCTCCAGGCACACAGTACAGGAAATGAGTCCAGTCTTGCGAGCCCGGTCCATTTTCACGTCACAGGACTTGTCATGGTTACAGAAGGGGCAGGTGAACTGCGTCTCCAGGGTCACCTTCTTCTTGGGCAGAGGCTTCCGTTGGGACTTCCGGCGGCCCATGGCTTGCAGGGGGAGGTGAACCTAGCCGCACTGGCCGAGAAGCACGCTCACTCCAGACACACTGCCTTCTGTCAATTCTGTGCCTGTAAATCTCAGCTGTTGCGCTCTAGGAAAACTGAAAAATGATGAAGAGATTAAAACACTATATATCCAGTAGGAATCTCATTGTGGCTGCCCTGTGTGTGAATTAGGTCTTAGGTGAGTGTGGTATTGGAGACATATCCTTCCTAGTGCTGAGTTCTACCCACTATTGAGTTTCAGCCCAGTGGACAGAACTTCATGTGTCAGCAGGGAACCAAGCCTCAGCC
Organism: Typhlomys cinereus; assembly: GCA_023101885.1. NCBI lineage: Eukaryota > Metazoa > Chordata > Mammalia > Rodentia > Platacanthomyidae > Typhlomys > Typhlomys cinereus. The sequence goes on along the minus strand of JALPQD010000112.1, from coordinate 6,091,721 downwards.
CACAGCGCTTTCCCTGGCTCCTATCTTCAACATGACATGTCAGCAGACAGCATGATAAAGATGATGAAGTGCTTGTTTTATGTTGGCAGCTTGGGCTGGAAACGTAACAAAAAGGAAGGCTTGAAATGAGCTTCATAGGTTTGAGGTTCCTTTTCACAATTTAGGGCTTTGCTTGAAATGCTGGAGACACAGTCTTATCCTTGAGCCCTCTCCCATTCCTTCAATGGTCTTTTGCAGTGCTCTGTATACACCTACTTGCACCGCCTTGTGGACATACGTGCTAGGTGACAGTTCGGGAGCACAGAGACATGAGCTCCTCAGGCAAAGGACCACGCCTGGCTTCTCCACCCTTAACTTTCTGCTTGCTGCTTTTATTTTTGTTTTAGAGATGAGGCTCATAAAGGAGTCAAGTGGACCTGCAACTCATCCTCTATCTGCCCCAGACTCGTCAGCACATCCTCCTTACAGTGGAAACTGGAGAGAGAGAGAACTAGCTCTTCATTCTCTGCTCTTGCTGGACACAGCGAAGGCAGAACCAACTGTCCTCAGTCTAACGATGGATCCTATAGGAGAGACATGGCTTCTACTGCCAGAAACCCAGGAGAGGAGCACCCTCAGCTGCTTCACCGATTATCTGGGGATGGGGGGAGGCACTGAGAGATGGGGAGGAGGGTGAGGGGAGGGGGAGGGGGGTGGGGGGAGGAGGAGGGAGGGAGAGAACCAGTGTACCTACCAAGTTTGTATGAGCAGAAATAATAAAAAATGCAAAAAAAAAAAAATGAATAACTCACGTAAGTGAAGATTCATCAACTTCGCCTATCACTGGCTCTATGACAAAATCATTCCATGTAAAAGGAATAATTTCAGTGGATTCATAAAAATGCTAGTTCATCTCAAACAACGTTTTCCTGAGATCAAAGGACATAATACAATCAGGGCAGGACTCAATTTCTCAGAAATCCCCCTGCCTCAATGTCCAGTGTGCAGATGAAGAGCTTGTGCTTGTCCTGTGCTTGATCCACGGGGTGGAGTTGGGTTTCCAAGGGGGAAAGGCCGGGCAGACATGGCTTGGACCGCCACTTCTGGATGTGGAAGGCCCTGCCGGGAAATCCCTTCTAAAGGCCAAGGAGGTAGACGCCATCCAGGATGCTTCCCGTGGCCACCATAGAAGCTCCAGAGGGACACACAGGCTCCCTGTTACGTATGTATCACACACACACACACACACACACATACACACAATCACAGGCACATATTCACACACATAAATACATAAAGAATAATGACAGAGAAATTGATACATGCACAATATAATTAAAATAAGAAAATAATAAATTTTCTCAAAAAAGCAAAGAGAAAATGTGATTTTAATTCAGAGAAGAATACGACTCGGCCCCTGTAAGTCTCCTATGAGAACTACAGCACAGGTGAAATGATTCTGTAGATGAATGAAAGTAGAAGCTCTTTGTAAACCAGAGTAAACACACACCACACAGCTAGGGCCGACCTTACACTCTCCATAATCCCTCTGCCTCTGCCTCCTGAGTGATGGATTAGGAGCCTGTGATTGGCCTGCTCTGGACCCACCTGGAAACCTCAGCCTGTTTGAGGGAATGTGGGTGATGCCTCATGAGTCTGTGTCTTCTCTCTCAGGTGCTTTCTGTGATGGGGCTGCTGACCTTTGACCTCCCATATTCCTGCCACCTCCTATGTTGTCCCCACCTCCTGATTAACAGCTCCTGCATGGAGGCCTCCCTGTTCCTTTGTGGGTCTGGAGTGGGTCCCCTCCCCTGTCATGATGGTGAAACAATCCATGGCACCTGGCTGGCAGCCCTGGCATCTGAGCCCCCCATGGGCACCTCCTTAGCTGCCTCCTGCCTTGCTGCCAAGAGACCTCTGACACCCACAGCCCTGGACTCCTGCTTATGATCAGCCCCATCTTCAGTAAGGACGAGAAGAAAGTTTGTTGGTTTTTTGCTGTACAAGAACAATTATGCAGTTGTGTAATTTGCGGCTCTTTTTTCTGCTGATATGAGAATAAAATATGAAACTAATTTTTGACTGTGAGCACGTCCTTGTCTGTCTTGTCTTGGAGGTGTAGATACAGAGGGAAAGGCTGGGGAAGGGCCTGAGGTTCAGCGTCTCCTGCTGGCTTGGATCCTGCCTCTGGTCCCCATCATACTCCCAGGGGGAGCATCTTTTTCCACATGTACAATTTCTACCACAGAGATTGCTGAACCCTAATTCCTTCCCTTCTAGCGAGCTTGTCTCTAAGAAAATAAAAATAGTGGAAAGAAATAAGGAGATCTCAGAATCACTCCTTTCATCCTGCTCTCTCTCTCTCTCTCTCTCTCTCTCTCTCTCTCTCTCTCTCTCTCTCTTCATGTCTAGCTTTCACTTTCTTTGCTCACTTTCCTCCCTCTCTTCCTCAAGGGGGAACCAGCCCAATCCTTCTGTGGAAGCAGAGCTTGTGTTCAGTTTTCCTGGGCCTCTGATTCCTCAGGTTACCAGGACCATTGATGACAGCCGTGCTTGCCATGTGGGCAGTCCTGGATTCAAATTCCTCCTAAAACAAATTCAATTTATATCTTACCAAAGGAGTTCAGCTGAGGTGTAGTATACTCTAGATATCATACTCACTCAATAAATGAAATTTACAACCCTACCTCTGGTCAGTCTTTGCACGTGGAAAACCATTGGCTTTGTTATAATTGTTTTACAGGCAGGTCTAGGGAGAAACACAGAGGGGCTAAGATGTATACCACACCTACGTATAATAAGCATTTATTATATCTTCCATATCTTTTTTATCTCTATCTCTTTATTGCTTTTTTTAAAATTTTTTTTAATTTATTTTTTCCACTCATACAAAATTGAAAAGTTCCCCATAGCCTCCCTCCCTCCACTCCTCCCTGGATTCCCTACTCCCTCCTTCCTTTTCCCCTTCCTTTCCCCCCTCCCTCCCTTTCTCCTAGTGCCACCCCCATTCCCTGGAGCATCCTTTAGTGTGCATGTCAAACTTCCCTCTGGTCCTCCTCTCTGATGAGGTGGAAGGACGCAGTAGCATTACCTAGAGCTCTTTTTTGTGTTCTCCTTTAGTATAGGAGCACTATTGTAGCTGTTAATCCCTTGCCTCTTAGGATCTTAGAACCTGTGATCCACGCTAGACTTTGGGGGGTAAATAACATGTTGGTCATTGTGCAGGTCTTGCAAAGACCTATTATGATTCCTTCAGCCCTAACATGTGTGGAGTATCTAGTATATCATTGCTCCTCCCCATCTTTAGACTCTTACAATCTTTTTTTTTTTATTATGATTATTTATTCAATTGTGCGTGTGTGTGTAATGTATGTGCGCGCATGTGTGTGTGTGTGTGTGTAGAACCCGACGAATTCGTGAACCACCATGGACGCCTCCCACCTCTGCCCCGGATTCACAGGCTTCGCCCTACCAGGACCAGAAACGCAGGCCGCCCCCGCTTCCCGCCTGGCGTCTATACGTGGGATTGGATGCGACTCAGGACCTTCCGCCTGCAAGGCGGAGGCTTAACCCCTGAGCCACCTCTCCAGCCCCTAGACTCTTACAATCTTTTTTCTCCAGGAATCCTCCAGCCTTCAGTCATCACGGCTGTCTGCCATGACTTAGTCTGCTCCAGCTCAGCCATCAGCCATGTCACCTCCACCATGAAGTCTGTTTTCCTCCTCTGGAACTGTAATTGAATAAATCTCCTTTCTCCCCAAGTTGTTTGACTTTGAATGCTCTTCGAAGCAATAGTTGAGTAACCGTTACACACACCCTAATAGGATGGTGATTACTCAGGAGGTATGTCAGAATTCTCAAAGTGATCTTAGTTTTCTTTCATTTAGGTTTTTTCTTTCCAATCTATTCAGCACTTCGACAGGAGAGTCCGTGGCTTGAGAAAGGAGCTCCACAGACTCAAACGGACAACTTCAGAGTATGTCTAAGACCAGCTCACTCACAGACCTAATCCAACCAAAGCCAGAGCTTTGCGTGTTTTTCTTTACTTCTTTCCACTCATTCCATGGATTCGCCGGCAAATATTTATATTAGCTTCTATTTTTAAGACCCTGGTTCCGTCCTTCATGCTTAGAGGGAAGAGAGGAAGACAAAAAATAAAACTGAATAAATCCAATACTAGATATACTGCAAAACCAAGACACAGGAGGGACAAAGAGGAAAGGATAGGGAGAACAGAGAGAGGGGGGGGGAGAAATGTGTCATTTGTGGAAAGATATCCTCTAATAATCTTAGGTTGGGAGTAAATCTGGAAGTTCAGACAAACTATCAAGCCTTAAAATAATTTAGATAAGGAAAATTAGAAAGAGAAAGAGCAATGAAGATGTTCAATCAGTAAAAGGAATCACTGTCCAAGAGTGCAGACCAAAGATCAAATCCAAACCTGTGTCAAACTGGATGTGATAGTACGAATCTGCGATCTAGGGCTCTTACAGCTAAATGGTATAGAGTCAGAAGCTCATGGGCCAGACAAAACAACAACCTTGTGTGAAACAAGGTGGAAGGACTAATACCTGACATTGTCCTCTGACCTCCACAGGAATGATTTGTGTGCCCACACACACATGAACATACATTCACACACATAAACATAAGAGAGAGAGAAAGAGACAGAGACGAGAAGAAATGGAAAGGAAATAAGTCTACAAAGAAAACCCAATGGAAACAAAAGCTCATATAGACAAAGGATCATATTTTGTACACCCTTACAGAAAGTTCAGAGTTCCATAGTGTCTGGTTAACTGTCCATTGCATTGAAAACTACAGTTCTTCACACACACAGCAATGTTATCTTGTGCTTCAGTAACAAGACTGTCTACTAGCTAATTCCATCCAAGATCTAAATAAAATCAAAATGTTTAGATAGACCTCCATTAGCTTTCTAATCATGGTCCTCTGAGCTTTACTTCACAAAGTAAGACCAAGTGCATTTAAGTTTCTAGAAACTTTTCATATCCCTCTCTGAAAATGTAGAGTAAATATATGTTGGCTCCTTCTGCAGCCAATTAATGCATTCTCCTTGCCAATGTCATAAATATAACTTTTTTTCGGCTGATGCTTCTCTTGTTGCATACATATGCTATTGATAATTACTTGCTTTTGAGTTCTTAACCATTTGTGCATGAAAATACATCTGAGGCTTAAACGTTAGACTACTACATACTACATGTCTTATTTTATAAGTGAATAGGCCGTCACAGCCACTATCATATACTAAAATTGTGCTCAACAAAGGAATCCATTTACCAACGAAAGCTAAAATGATCAGACACTCCTGTGAGCAAGTTAATGCAACCGCCTCTGTTGCTAGCTTTGTGATCAATTTCCACAGCTTCTAGTGACACTGGCTTGGGAAATTCTCTGGGTTTATTTTCTGTGCTTAGATAAAACAACAGTTATTCAATTAGTGATGTTCAATCTTGACGGGAGATTTTGTTCAGGCCTAGAGTAAATAACTATGGTGTTCTCGAACCTGACAGGCAGGTTACGAGAAAGAAACACTGCATCCCTCAGTCTGGTTATCCAGAATATAAAAGCAACATAATCCAGGGGACTGGAACGTCTCACACACACACACAGCACACACACACACACACACACACACACACACACGTATCTTACTTGAAAGGAAAAGGTTGAATCCTGGTACCAGTTGAAAGGGGAAGCAATTTCACAAAGTGCTGACAAATTATCAGACCACCATGTAAGAAAAACTGGAGCCAGGTCAGGGATGGATCAGTGAGAAACCGGGTCACACTTAACCAGGACAGCTTAGTTAGGAATATTGTGCCTGCCTTTTAAGCCTTACCTCCATGTTTGGACCAAGGTGAAGGACATAGAGGGTCATCTCAATATGACAACGTTGAATAAATCTCCCTTTTCTGCTTTTCAGCTCAATTTAGCTTTTTAATTAACTTGTTGAGGCTGGGTGGCCATACCTGACCTTCTGGGGCTAGGCAGCTATCCTAGGTCCCTCAATAACCTCCACTGGAAAACAAAGGGCAAGCAAGAGGGGTGCAGATGTCTTGGTGTATTTCTGTCTTTAATTTTCTGGTAGACTTCGCAAGGAAAGCAGGAGAGAAAGCTAGCTTTTTCTCAAGCGTAAATAATGTGCCTTTTTAAAGAGCACTTGGAGGTTTGGGAGAGAGCGCAGCACAAGGACTTGAGCCTGCTCCCCAGCACCCATGTATGAAACCAGGCATGGTGGTGCACCCTTGAACTCCCATCCTGGGGACAGCAGAGCAGAGCACATTCCTAAGGCTCACTGGTCAGCCAGCCTCACTCAATCAACAAATTTCATGTAAAAGCAAGAGACACTGCCTTACGAAAGCGAGGTGGA
>JALPQD010000112.1:6062790-6085335 GCA_023101885.1 Typhlomys cinereus | reverse complement strand
TGGAAAACAAAGGGCAAGCAAGAGGGGTGCAGATGTCTTGGTGTATTTCTGTCTTTAATTTTCTGGTAGACTTCGCAAGGAAAGCAGGAGAGAAAGCTAGCTTTTTCTCAAGCGTAAATAATGTGCCTTTTTAAAGAGCACTTGGAGGTTTGGGAGAGAGCGCAGCACAAGGACTTGAGCCTGCTCCCCAGCACCCATGTATGAAACCAGGCATGGTGGTGCACCCTTGAACTCCCATCCTGGGGACAGCAGAGCAGAGCACATTCCTAAGGCTCACTGGTCAGCCAGCCTCACTCAATCAACAAATTTCATGTAAAAGCAAGAGACACTGCCTTACGAAAGCGAGGTGGACGGCTTATGAGGAATGACATCTGAAGGTGACCCCTGGCTGCTACACACACACACACACACACACACACACACCACACACGCACGCACGCACGCACGCACACATGTGTACACACCTGCATACACGTGAACTATGTGGACGTAAACATGCACACACACACAAATTTCAAAAGAGTACTTAAGGTTCGAAGTCCTGTGGACTGTTAACCTGCAACAGAGCAGGCAATCTTCCACAGTTATCTCCGCATCTCTTCTGGGATGGGTTCACGGAGTCCTGGAGCACTCTGTATGGGGCCGGTGGAGCTTCATTTGCCAAGGCCCTTGTACACCTGTTTCGACAATCCCATGCAGCTGCTTGTTTTAGGAAATGTGTTGCAGTTACAGCTAAAGGAAATTGCCCATCATAAAAATGACAATAGCAATAATAATTACTTTCTAGCCTAGTCCAGGATCCTGACCCCTCCCACGCTCGGGAAAACCAATGTGTTCATTTCTTAAACCTAAATCATGTCAGGATATTATCAGATTCGTTTTTGCTGGCCAGGCTTTAATTGAGAGTCCCCTCTTTTTTGCCTATTTATTTGGTTTCATCTTGGTAACAATAGGACATGGTTTTATGAATAAGGAAAGGCCAAAGCAGGAAGCCACGGGAAACAAACTCGAATGAATGTCTTTAATTCAAATTTATTGAGAGGTCTAAATGAGCTTTTCTGAAGTCTGAGTTATAAAATTTTGAAGGCATTATTTACTGCTAATTATATTAATTTTAGCTGTCATAAATTATGGCCAAGCAAAGGTCCTCTGACAATAAATACACATTTGCACCACACATAATTTTCCCATTAGTCGTTCAAATATAAGATGCTGTAAGACAACTGTTACATTATTACTCCCAACCAGGCGCAAGTCTGTGGTCAGACCAAATTGCCAGAGTTCATTTGCTTGGTGAATGTCTTTTCCCTTGAACAGGCAAAGCTGACTGGCAGCCTGGCTCCTGTCGAAGTCACTGACATTGATTCAGTGACAGTAACGTCTGTCTTACCAGTAATTTTGGTTTGGCTCGGGAAGCTATTTCAGTGGCATGCTGAACCGCATGGGTCTGCCTGCCTCACCCTCAGAAGCAGCATCAGCTTCTTTGGATGCAGTTGCTGGCCAGTGGAACCAGACTGTAAGCCACACATACTGTTCTAGACATTCTAGAATACACACTGGGGAAAGTAAAAAGAAACAAGTAAAAATTTGTTGGTAAATTTTATCTAACCCAGCATCTCCAAAAAGCTGCCATTTTCACCTAAAATCAATATTAAAATTTCCAAGCTCCTTAAATAAAACTTTTTGCTACACTTGGGCTTCAAAATTCACCTTGTATTTATCACCATGGAGTACATGTTAGTTTGGCCACATGTCCTGTTAGCTAGTGACTACTGAATGGGATTGTAGAGCTCAAAAGCAACTGTAATATTTACCACAGCTTGTCCTTCGAGTTATTGTACAGATGTGACTCTACTTTTAAATTTCTCTTAAAATGGTTGTCCAGAGAATAAAGCAAAGGAAAATCAGAGGGAAAGAAATGAAGCTTGACCCAAAGTTCTTGACATGGTGTGATAGTTTCAAGCATTCCATCACCCCTCAGGGGCAGATCTCTGAGCATACCTGCGATTAGCTATATTAACTAGCTAATGATGAGCAAACTAACAATGTTATTTAGTTAAAGCAGGCATTGGGGCAAGCCTGTAGGAGACTATGTTGACTGCATGATTGATGTGGGAAGACGCAGCCCACAGTGGACGGGGCCATTCTCTGGGTGGGTAGATTAGATAAGGAGAACTGGCTGGGCATTTGGCCCGTAGGTAAGCCGGCATGTGCTGGTCCTGGCCCTTGCTATGCTATGGATGAGATCAGTTTCCTTGGCTCCTGATGCACTCATGACCTGCCACGACAGACTAAAACCTGGAATCGGAAGCTGGAATAGAAGCCCTCATCCTCTTAAGTTGCTTGGGACAGGCATTTGTGGCGGCAGTGAGTTATGAGATTGAAACGCGTGGCTTACCAGGACTCTTCTGGCCTGGCCTCTTGCTGCTCCTGAGCCCAGCCTCATCATCCATTCTCGTCTCCGCCTTCCACTGAGCTTGACCTCCAGACTGACAAGTGGGCTTTGAGTTCTCAGAACGGCCCATGCTCTGCTACCTTCATCTCGGCTTTTGCCCCTTTGTGTGCTGAACAGTCCCCCGCTTTACTCTCTTCCTGGTTAGCTCTTCCTGGTCCTTCAGGGCTCAGTCCGCGGGCTCCCCCAGCGCTGCCGCGCATGCCACAGCATCCAGCAGGTGGCCCTGCACTTTCCCTTCAAATGCGGTGCTGAGACATTTCAGGGTTGGCATTTCTGGTGTTTTCAACCATCTACCCTTCTAGACTTTTCAAGCTCCACAATGACAAGACCCATACCCTAGCCTTTGTTTTTTCTGTTTTTTTCTTCTTTTCTTCTTCTTTTTTAATTGTTGTTTCCCAGTTCTTAGCACATTGCTTGGCTCATTGAAAGTGCTTGCTAAATTTTGTTCAATGAATAATGAATGAACTGATGGTGTAGAAATGAACACTGGAATTCTACATAATAGTCTCTTCTACCAAAACTTCTGAAAGTTGATGAAGTGGGGATCCCAGGACCACCTGATGTACCCTGAACACATACACTGCTAATTTTAAACTATATTCTGCTCTGAAAAATAGCCCTGTTTGAGTCTACAGCCTCCTATACTTACACTGATAAATGAGTACCTCATTCTAAGAACAGGCAAAAGGACATATGAACTCACAAATTGTTAAATTCTTTGGAAGCCTTTAAAAAGAAAAAGCTTAAGGGAACAAGGGGTTTATTTTTTTTACAATAGTCCAGTTACAGTTCATAGTCCAACTTGACAGGAGAGCATGCACCAACACCAGTTCTGAGGGAACTGGCCACACCATCACCACATAATGGCTAAGAGAGGAATGATCCTTACTTGCCAGACAGCATGTCTGGCCAAATGTACACAAGGATGCTGACTCTCTCAACCAGCTCTCTGTATTTTATTCCAGAGCCTAATGCTGGGCCTTCCCCATCAGCTAGACAATCTCCTTCAGGTTTGCCCTTGGCTTAACTCAACCATTAATTCTCTACAAATGTGCCCAAACTCAAACCCTCAACTGTCAAGTTGACACCTGTGTCTAACTATGACAATCAGTGAGTTCCAGGAATAGTAAGAGACCACCTCAAAACCTAAGGTGGAAAGCAATAGAGGAAGACATTCAGTATTGACTTCTAACCTCCATATGCCCATGCACATATGTGTACACATATGAAAATGTATGTACACATACAACACCAAAATTTTTGCTCTACTTTCCAATCCAATCTCACTTCCAGTTCCAAGCTATTCCTTTCCTGTCCTGGCAACATGTTTTCCTTTCTGCCATTTTCCTCTGAAATCCCCTTACTTAATTATGAAGGGTACTGCACTGTAACTCTGAGAGTGAAGCCATATCTGCATTGTTACACATCCTATACTGCTCAGCAGTCTCTCAACTGTTAATATCTACTGAGGAAAAATGTTATGATGTTTCTCTTAAGTCTGGGGCTAGGTAAAGATGGGGAGGAGCAATGATACGCAAGATACGCCACACAAGTTAGGGCCACAATACTCATAATAGGACTTTGCATGACCTGCGCAATGACTGACACGTCAATGACCCCCCAAAGTCTAGCATGGATCACAAGCACTAGGATTCTCAGTGGCAAGGGATTAACAGTCACAATAGCTTTCCCATACTAAAGGGGAGTCCAAGAAAGGGCTCTGGGCAATGCCACTGAGTTCTTACATCTCACTAAAGTGGAGGATTCAGAGGAAAGTTTGACATTCACACTAAAGGATGCTCCAGGGAATGGGAGGGGGAAAGAGGGAAAAGGGAAAGAGGGGGGTGAAAGGAAGGGGAAGGAGGTTAGTTGGGGGTGGGAAAGAAGAGGGACCAGGGTACCTATTAAGTTTGTATGATTGGGAAAAAAATAAATAAACATAATTTTAAAAAAGTCTGGGGCTAGGAAGATGGCTCAATGGTTAAAGTATTGGCTGTGTAAGCAAAATGATCTGAGTTTGGATCCCCAAATCCCATGTAAAATGCCAGTTGGGTGTGTGGTAACTCACCTGTAATTCCTGTCTCACAAAATGGATATTCCAGAGCCAGCTAGTCAGAGGAGCCCTGTCAGTGAGCTGTTTCATTACAGACCCTGTCTCAAACGAATAAGGTAGAAGAGAATCAAGGATGATTCCTGATATCCTGATGTCATGGTTTGAAATGTACATTGCCCCCTCCCACAGGCTCATATGTTTGATCTTTAATCGTTTGGGAAGGTCATGGCACCTTTAAGAGGTAGAGCCTTGTTGGAGGAAGGCGGTCACATGGGGTGGGCCTTGTGGTAGGTCAGCCTCGCCCTTCTTCTGGAGAGGTCTGCTCTAGCAGTGACAGTGTTGCAGCTCTTAGCCTTTATAAAGGATGTGACTTAGCCAGCCTTCAGCTTCTGCCATGAAAGACAGTATCTCCCCTCTGGACTGTAAGCTGAATAATCTCCTTTTTCTTCCTTAAGTTGCTTGACTTTGGGTGTTCTCTCACAGTAACACAAAGAGTAACCAGTATGCCTGATATCAACCTCGACCTATATACATACACACATATGTAAAACTACATGTATGTATCCACATGCATGAAAACATACATACATGAGAACCCACCTACATAGACAGGTGCATCCACCTGCATGAAAACACACACATGTACGTGAGCACTCCCACACACATACATGTGCACCCAACTACATGAAAATGCGCATGCGCACCCACCCACAACCCACACGCATGCAGGCACGCACGCACGCACGCAATGCACCTCCCCCCACATTCATACACATACACATGAAAATAGAAAAATAAAAAGGAAAAAAGTTTCTGTGAAGTAAGCAGAAAACAGAACTATGTATTACAAAAGTCTTCCGGGAGATTTTTTCCAGTAGTAAACAGAAACTAATCCTAAACTAATTTGGGGCCAAGTGCTCTTTAAAAAGGCACATTATTTACGCTTGAGAAAAAGCTAGCTTTCTCTCCTGCTTTCCTTGCGAAGTCTACCAGAAAATTAAAGACAGAAATACACCAAGACATCTGCACCCCTCTTGCTTGCCCTTTGTTTTCCAGTGGAAGGTTATTGAGGGACCTAGGATAGCTGCCTATGCCCCAGAAGGTCAGGTATGGCCACCCAGCCTCAACAAGTTAATTAAAAAGCTAAATTGAGCTGAAAAGCAGAAAAGGGAGATTTATTCAACGTGGTCATATTGAGATGACCCTCTATGTCCTTCACCTTGGTCCAAACATGGAGGTAAGGCTTAAAAGGCAGGCACAAAGTATTCATAACTAAGCTGTCCTGGTTAAGATGTGACCCGGTTTCTCACTGATCCATCACTGACCTGGCTCCAGTTTTTCTTACATGGTGGTCTGATAATTTGTCAGCACTTTGTGAAATTGCTTCCCCTTTCAACTGGTACCAGGATTCAACCTTTTCCTTTTCAAGTAAGATACGTGTGTGTGTGTGTGTGTGTGTGTGTGTGTGTGTGTGTGTGTCTGTGTGTGTGTGTGAGACGTTCCAGTCCCCTGGATTATGTTGCTTTTATATTCTGGATAACCAGACTGAGGGATGCAGTGTTTCTTTCTCGTAACCTGCCTGTCAGGTTACGAGAACACCATAGTTATTTACTCTAGGCCTGAACAAAATCTCCCGTCAAGATTGAACATCACTAATTGAATAACTGTTGTTTTATCTAAGCACAGAAAATAAACCCAGAGAATTTCCCAAGCCAGTGTCACATAGAAGCTGTGGAAATTGATCACAAAGCTAGCAACAGAGGCGGTTGCATTAACTTTGCTCACAGGAGTGTCTGATCATTTTAGCATTTCAGTATGGTAAATGGATTCCTTTGTTGAGCACAATTTTAGTATATAGAATAGTGGCTGTGACGGCCTATTCACTTATAAAATAAGACATGTAGTAATGTAGTAGTCCTAACGTTTAAGCCTCAGATGTATTTTCATGCACAAGTGGTTAAGAACTCAAAAGCAAGTAATTATCAATAGCATATGTATGCAACAAGAGAAGCATCAGCCGAAAAAAAGTTATATTTATGACATTGGCAAGGAGAATGCATTAATTGGCTGCAGAAAGGAGCCAACATAATATTTACTCTACATTTTCAGAGAGGGATATGAAAAAGTTTCTAGAAACTTAAATGCACTTGGTCTTACTTTGTGAAGTAAAGCTCAGAGGACCATGATTCAGAAGAGCTAATGGAGGTCTATCTAGAACATTTTGATTTTATTTTAGATCTTGGATGGAATTAGCTAGTAGACAGTCTTGTTACTGAAGCACAAGATAACATTGCTGTGTGTGTGAAGAACTGTAGTTTTCAATGCAATGGACAGTTAACCAGACACTATGGAACTCTGAACTTTCTGTAAGGGTGTACAAAATATGATCCTGCTTTGTCTTATATGAGCTTTTTGTTTCCATTGGGTTTTCTTTGTAGACTTATTTCCTTTCCATTTCTTCTCTGTCTCTGTCTCTTTCTCTCTCTCTTATGTTTATGTGTGTGAATGTATGTTCATGTGTGTGTGGGCACACACATCATTCCTGTGGAGGTCAGAGGACAATGTCAGGTATTAGTCCTTCCACCTTGTTTCACACAAGGTTGTTGTTTTGTCTGGCCCATGAGCTTCTGACTCTATCACCCATTTAGCTGTAAGAGCCCTAGATCGCAGATTCGTACTATCACATCCAGTTTGACACAGGTTTGGGATTTGATCTTTGGTCTGCACTCTTGGACAGTGATTCCTTTTACTGATTGAACCATCTTCATTGCTCTTTCTCTTTCTAATTTTCCTTATCTAAATATATTTTAAGGCTTGATAGTTTGTCTGAACTTCCAGATTTACTCCCAACCTAAGATTATTAGAGGATATCTTTCCACAAATGACACATTTCTCCCTCCCCCCCTCTCTCTGTTCTCCCTATCCTTTTCCTCTTTGTCCCTCCTGTGTCTTGGTTTTGCAGTATATCTAGATATTGGATTTATTCAGTTTTATTTTTTGTCTTCCTCTCTTCCCTCTAAGCATGAAGGACGGAACCAGGGTCTTAAAAATAGAAGCTAATCAATAAATATTTGCCGGCGAATCCATGGAATGAGTGGAAAGAAGTAAAGAAAAACACGCAAAGCTCTGGCTTTGGTTGGATTAGGTCTGTGAGTGAGCTGGTCTTAGACATACTCTGAAGTTGTCCGTTTGAGTCTGTGGAGCTCCTTTCTCAAGCCACGGACTCTCCTGTCGAAGTGCTGAATAGATTGGAAAGAAAAAACCTAAATGAAAGAAAACTAAGATCACTTTGAGAATTCTGACATACCTCCTGAGTAATCACCATCCTATTAGGGTGTGTGTAACGGTTACTCAACTATTGCTTCGAGAGAGCATTCAAAGTCAAACAACTTGAGGGAGAAAAGAAGATTTATTCAACTTACAGTTCCAGAGGAGAGAAACAGACTTTCATGGTGGAGGTGACATGGCTGATGGCTGAAGCTGGAGGCAGACTAAGTCATGGCAGACAGCCAGTGATGACTGAAGGCTGGAGGATTCCTGGAGAGTCTCTCTTCTTCCCAGTCTTCTGCTCTGTGGTTCCTTTCATCTGGTCCACTACTGGGAGGTTCCAATCAGATCTAGGGAGGTTCCAATCAGATCTAGGGCTGGTCTTTGTATTATAAATTTATTGATCCAGATAATCTCTTCAGGCAGTCTCAGCTGATATTAGTTATGCCAGGTGTGGTCAAGTTGACATGTAAGATTAACTATTACAGTATGGTACATAAAATATTGAGAGTGCATATTGCTCTCCAGCCACCCCAAATTAAAAATTTATTAATAGTAAAATTCTATTTTATTTTTAATTTTATATGCATGTGTGTGTGCATGTGATATGTATATGTATGTATGTTTTGTGTGTGTAGGTGCACATAAGGGTGCATGCTTATGTGAAAGCTCAAAGATGATATTGGGAATCATTCTCTACCATGTTTTCACCTTATTCTTTTGAGATTGGGCCTCTAATTAAACATGTAGTACTCTATCAGGGTTAGTATGGCTAGCCAGCTGGCTCTGGGCATTTCCGGCTTCATTTTCCAGTGGCTAGAATCAGAGGCAGGCTGCCACACCTGCCTGGCATCTCATGTGAAATCTGAGTTTGTAGTCTTTTCATTTTCGAGGCAAGTACTTTAGCCACTGCGCCATTCCCTAAGCCCATAAAATGCTATCCTGATGCCAGATATTTAGGGAAGAAGAAAGAAAAGAGACTCAGATGTCATTCTCTGAAATTCATGTTCCAGGCAGTTTGTCTTATATCTATTTCATGTGAAATAAGAAGGTAGAGATCATACCAAAACTCAGGGAATTCGAAGTTGATTTTTGCTTGCTTATATGTAGCTAATAGCCAATATCACTTAAAAGAATCTTCAAATTATCTTGATGACTTTCTCAATTTTGCACTAATTACTATACTAATTACTGACCTAATTGCTCCTCAAGAAGAAATGCTGGGCATGTGGGTCTCTGGTGGAAGGGTGTAGCGTATATACCATGAATTTATGAGTATATATGGCTAGAGGCCCAGGTTACAGAACTTGGAAACCATGGTGGAAGAGAAATCACCCTGTGATCACAAGGTCCTTCTTTAACTTCAGTCTTGAAGTAACAGTCATAGTTCCTCAGTGACTCCCCCAGCTCCGAGTGTCCTATGTGTCTTGTTTTGCTCTGCTACATCTTCTCTTCTGTCATTTATCCCGGCTGAATAGAAGCCGTGTCTAAAGCACATGGTCCAAAATGATCAGATTTTTTTCCCTTCTTGGTCGAATGATGATCTCATCCCTCCAGAAGAGGAAAGACGGACCCTTTGTCGGCCAGGTGGTGGTCAGGACTGCCTCTGAGTCCCAGAACGTGTCCTGTGGTCATAGCCAGGCCCATGGTTGGTTTCCAGTGGAGAGCTGGCGTGACGATGGGGATGGTTGCGGCTACGAGTCACAGTGCCATCAGGGGCCAAGGGCTCAGGTGTTGTGCTCCCATGTGCAATTTTGGATCATTCTCTGGTCGCATTTCCCGATTCTTGAGACCACTTTCTGAATTAGCATCATTATTATATTCACCAGAAAATTCTACTCTACAATGATAGTGGGCAACAGCTTGTTCAGAAAAAAAATGAATAATTTTCTCTGTGCTTCAGTTGGTGAAAGGAGGGGAAATATCTAGAGGTTAGAGACTGTTAGCTCAGTTGGCTAAAGCCCAATGCTAAAGAGGCCAGCTCACAGGGCCTCATCCCAGATGGACTGATTAGTGAGATTTGCTGTAGTTTTACTTTTTTTTCAAGTGTTTTTGTAACTTTGTTTTCTCAGTTACAATGTAAGAAAGCAACCTTAGGTACTTCATGAGCCTATTGTTTCGATGAAATGACTAGATACCTTTTATAAGTCATAAAGCAGACATATAGCAACTTCTTAGCAAGTGATAGTTATGGCCATATCATTATTAATTCGGTATTTTGAAAAATACCTGCTGCTCCCATGAGCCAGGTTGTGTTTTGGGTGCTAGCCATTTGTAGCAGGCAGATTTTCTTGCTGGGCTGAGTATTATGAACTGCACTGGGCCCATAAACGATCAAGTCAGTCTGAGGATGTACAGGAAACTTCTGAGGATTGGCAGTTGAGCAGTGTTAGGGGAGATGAATGCACAGAACGAGGTTGAAGAAGGAGAGATGCTGAAAAGGTATCTATGAAGAAGAGCAGTGAGTACAAAGGCCATGAGATTGGAGGGAGCTTAGGCATTAAAAGACTCACCAGGTGGCCAAGGAGGACCAGGGGCAGGGCAAAAAGAGATAAACAGGGTCTCAGGCTCGGAGAGGCTCTGTTCTGGTTTTCTTAGATCAAGCAATTTCCTGGGAGTGGGACCTACTGAGTTAAAAGTTAGTCCCAAGCGATGCTTGGCCACTGTAGCCCAGCCTGTGCATCTGCTGTTGCCACCTCTCACTGAGACACTTGGCCTGGAGGTCAGGTGTTAAAGCCAATTGTCTTCTTTCAGAACAGACAACTGGAAGAAGAGCTCTACCGATGATCCCTAGCAAGGACTTGACTCTCTCTCTCTCTCTTTCTCTCTCTGTGTGTGTGTGTGTGTGTGTGTGTGTGTGTGTGTATGTATCCGAGGGCCCTGTGTGTCCCTGTGGAGGACCAAGGGTGATTTTGGGAATCATCCTGGATTGCTTCTTTTTGCTTCCTCTGGGATTTCCCAAGCTCTGCCTACTAGGGCCAGAAATGTAGACCCTTGTTTCTGCCTGGTGTTTTTACATGCGACATGAGATCTGAACTCAGGACATCCTGCTTTTTTTTTTAAATTTTTTTATTATTATTTATTCAACTGTGTGCATATGCGTGTGTATGTGCGCGCGCATGTGTCTGTGTGTGTGTGTCTGTGTGTGTGTGTGTGTGTCTGTGTGTGTGTGTGTGTGTGTCTGTGTGTGTGTAGAACCACGGACGAATTCGCGAACCACCATGGACGCCTCCACCTCCTTCTGTCCCGGGATTCACAGGCTCCGCCCTACCAGGACCAGAAGCGCAGGCCGCCCCCGCTTCTGCCTGGCGTCTATACATGGGATCTGGGATCCGAACTCAAGACCTTCCGCCTGCAAGGCGGAGGCTTAACCCCTGAGCCACCTCTCCAGCCCAGGACATCCTGCTTTTGAGGCAGAGTCTCAACCCCAGAGCCATCTTTCCAACTCAAAATTCTGTTTTTTTTTAACTTTATTCTTTTAGAGCTTCAAACTGAATATAGAGAATGTATATCTTTACACTTTAATACCCCAATCCCAGACTCTCTGATCCTTTCTCTTCCCTGCCAATCTCCCTCCTAGTTTCATGTCTTTCGAATGTGTGGCACACTAAGTTTCATCTGGGTTGTCTTTGGTGGCGTGTGCCTGAGCACTTGCTAGAACATGAGTCATGTATGAGTGGGATACTATTGAGGGAAGTACCTTACCCCTCTAGCATATCTAGCTTTAACCCTCAACAGTCTGTCAGGGAAATTCTCTGTTTTCTGTGCTAATGATTCTTTTACTGCTTCATGATTATAGTGAATTTATGATTTCACACCTTAACCTCAGTCCCATCTTCCCTTCCCACTACAGCTCTTTTTCTTCCCTGCTAGACTCCCTTCTATTATCTTTTTTTTTATTTTCATGAGTGGTACATTGGGTTACATTTGGGTTGTTTTAATGGCATGTGTCTGAGCACTTGCTGGGTGGTGAATCATATATCAGTGAGTATACCATTGGGGAAAGTCCCCCTCCACCTCCCTGTTAGGATTGACCTTCATCAGTCTCTCAGGGAGGTGTGGGGCCACTTGAGTTCTTTGCCCTTTCATGGTGACAGGTTGGTAGAACAAATCCTATGCAGATCTTACTGAAATATACATAGCTGCTGTGTATTCATAGATGCAACAGCCTTATCATGTGCAGAAGATAATGAATGTCAGGCCACAGTCCATCCCCCCCCCATCAATCTTACAATCTCCGTGCTCCCTCTTCCACAATGTTCCCTGAGTTCTCTATTTTAAAATGCACAAGTCAAGGAGAATGTGCAGTACCTCCATCAAGCTGCAAGTTCCCATGCGCCCTCTGCAGGCCGTTTCTTGCTTTGTTTTTGAGCTTCTGGAAAGCATTGCCTCCTCATCCTGTCTCTTTGGTTTTTCTGGATCTGAAGTTTTGGGCACTGGAACACTTCATATATAACAGTTTCTTTATGGTCAGCTTCTTTCTCTCATGCTTTCGAGTTTCAGCACTCCTAAGCCCGCCTCATGCATTTCCCCCATCTGTGCATATGACTCATAAGACCTTTTTACAGATATCTTCATTTCTTTACAATTTTACTGTAGTCCTTTGCAACTTCACTTGCATTTCCCACCAATTGGTGGTACAACAGTGGGCAACTGATATAACAAATTTGTTCTTCAGTGTTCCATTTGTGAAAATGAGTACCTGTCTCCTTAGGAGCGCTGCAAGGAGTGTGTGTGTGTGTGTGTGTGTGTGTGTGTGTGTGTGTGTGTGTATGTGTGTGTTTATGTATCAGAGAGTACTATATGTGCCTGTGGAGGCCCAAGGATGACTTCACCAATCACCCTGGATTGCTCTACTTCCTTTTTACTTTGCTCTGGGGTTTCTACCTTCCAGGACCAGAAGTGCAGGCCTCAGCTATTTCTGACAATTTTTTAAATGCTGCATATATGAATCCAGTGAATTCATAATATTTTCAATTTTTACTCCTTAGCTCCAAGTCCCATGCCCCTCCTTTTCGCCTTACAATCCTTCACTTATCTTGCCAGATTCCCTCCTATTTTCAAATCTTTTCACTTGTGTGCCCTACTGTGTTTCATCTAGTTTGTTTTGATGACGCATGCCTGACAGGCATCTCCAGCAAGTGTTGTAGATCAGTGGGCACCATGGAGGAAATCATCCTCCTTTTCATCTCCATCAGCATCAGTCCTCATCAGTCTCTCAGAGAGGTGTCGCTCTTCATGAGATCTTTCTGTTTTCTTGGTGACACGTTGAGATAGATTCCATGTAATTCTTGTGTGCTTATACACATCTGCCATGAAGTCTGTGTATCATGAGTCTCTCGCATCCAGAAGACAATGCCTGGTCCATCACTGTCTCACTTCAGGCTCTTACAGTCTTATTGCCCCCTCTTCTGTGATGCTTCCTGAGCCTTGGGGTGCTTGTGGTGAGGTACCCATGTTCTGTTTAGGGACAAGCAGTCGGCCATCATTTATTTTCTGCATTTCCTGCCTGATGATTTTTGCCTAGGGACTGGGATCCAAACCTAGGTCCTTCTGCTTGCAAGGCAAAGACTTTAACCCTCTGAGCCATCTCTCCAGTCCTATAAATGAAAAATGAAGCAATACATTTATTACTGAGAATGTTTCCCACAAGCGGTAGTTTTTTTTATTACACATTTTATTTTTGCCTAATCATAAAAGCTCAATAGGTACCCCCATCTTCTCCCTCTCCCCTCTCCTCCCCCATCATCATCCATTGTACTCTCCTTCCTTCCCCTTTCCCTCTTGCTCCCTCCTTCCCTCCCCTCTCTTGGTACCTACAACTTCCTCCCTCCATCCCCCAGAACATCAGATTATGTGGGCACTGAACCTCTCTGTGAGTCCTCTACCATTGTGAGGGTTCTGGATTCGGTGGCATAACTTCGGGCCCCTTCTTGGGCTGCCCGCTATTATGACTGTTTTACTCCTTACCTCTAAGGATCCTACTGCCTGAAGCCTTCTCCCCTGTGATCTCTTCTTCAGCCATTATGCAGGTCAGGCAAAGTCCAATCACATTGTGGCTATATCCTGGCTGCTGCAGCCCTCACTTGTGTGGAGTATCTTGCATATCATTGGTCCTCCCCATCTTTAGATTCTTACAATCTTGCAGCCCCCTCTTCCTCAAGGTTCCCTGAGCTTTAGGATGGGGAGTAGGGGTAGCTTTATTATAAAATGTTGTCTTTATTTTATTGAGATAAGGTTTCACATAGCCCAAACTGACTGGGAACTCAGTATGTTTTTTTCTTATGTTTTATGTGTACACACACATATATATTGATAGAAACATCTTTTGCCCATGCGTGTGTGTTTTAGCACATGTGACATCATGTGTTTTGGCAACAATTTTATTCTGTGTGTCTTTGAGATCATTTTATGTTAACATAGCATCTAGTTTTCTCCTTTTCAGCACTTTGTAATACTCCACCATGCAAATCCCCACAATCTACTGAGCCCTTGCCAGGGTAAACAGTGGTGTTGGGATCATATGTTTCCTTATACTTAGTAAAGGACTTCTTCAGGCTCAGAACAGGGCTTCTTAGGCAGACATTATGAATCAGAATGTCTGGGTCAAAGCATAAACTGATTTTTAGTGTGAAATGACATTGCCAAACCAAATGGCTTTGTTATAAGCTTTGTAAATATGTCATTAAGTTGCTGTCAGCTAAGTAAATAAAATTTGTAATAGGTGGTTCTGTGAAATTTCGATGTTACATTCATTCACTAAATGTTTATGACATGTTGAGTCTGGGCCAGAAACTGTGTTCAGGGCTGGGATGTGTTGATCTATTTCTGGATTCTTCTTCCGCATGAAATCTTGCTTGCTTAAAACACTGGACAGGGCCCAGAACAGAGCTGGATGCTTCATGTTCTTTCTCTATGACCCTAGTGGCTGTTCTCCGTTGTAACGCAAAGTGCTTCTGTCATAACTACTTGTCTAACATTTGGTACATGCTGTTTTGCCCTTGCTTTCTTTTTTTTAAAGTATTTTATTTATGAGAGAGAGAGAGAAGGAGAGAGAGAGAGAGAGAGAGAGAGAGAATGCTATTGAACATGTGTCAGTTAGGGGACAACTTTTGAAGTCAGTTCATTCCTTCTACCATGTGGTCTCCTAGATTCGAACTCTGGTTACCAAATCTCTCTGTAGGCGCCTTTACCTGCTGAGCCATCACGCTGGCCCTGCGCTTTCACTGTCGCTTGGTGCTTGACTTCAAGACAGCGATGGCTAGGCCGCACTGGACGGTTACAAGGGAAATGTCATCAGCATTTGAGACCCTGTGGGGGGGGCAGATGAGGTATTCAAAGCCGTCCTCCTCGCTTCATCGTTCTTCATGGCAGTCAAAAACATACAGAATAAAATCTCTCCTCTTAATAAATTATGATGTTTAGGGCATGCTAACTGTTATGTGGCAGGTCTGTGGAGTTTCAACATTCAAACCTGCGGTGACTGAGTCTCTGCCTCCTTGGGTTGTGACTCTTCCCCCCACTGCTGAAGCTGGCATTCCTCTTCCTGCTTCTGAACGCGATCGCTTTTGATGTCACAGGAAGGAGACTCACATGGCCTTTGTTACTCCAGTGTCCTGTTTTCTTGGTGGGGGCTGTCGCCTGTCCCAGCTCTGAGTATGTGCAGGTTATAATATCCCACCGGACCTTGGTGGTGAGTAGCCGTGTTAAGGATCTGTTTCAAGGTTAGATATGTTTCCTTTCTGTGACCTCATTTGAGTCCTTGAGACTTAATGTATTAGACTCCAGGTCTGCTGCTCCTCTGGATGTCCATGGATTCCGGGTACCACCTGTGAGCCACCCCAGAGGTCTGAAAGTCATCGCTGAATTCTCTCTCTTCCGCCCTTTCCATTCTTATCATTGCTTAAAAAGGAGTCATTAGCTGCTTTAGACAGACTGTACTCAATATCATTTGTTGGTTTCATGCAAAATGTTTCCTAAAGTGAAATTCCGGCTTTGTAAATGAGTCCGTGCCTGGAGCAAGTGCTTTTCCAGACATGGCTGGGAAGAAGTCAACGCTGAACACTCCCACCCTCAGTTCTTGTGCAAGCCCCCACCCTCATGCCTCTCCTGGCATCTCCCTAACCAGCAAGCCCTCCAGCCTTCAGGAGAATGGACCCGCCTTCCAGTCACTACCCTTGCAAGGTAAGGGGACATTGCTTGGCTCTTCATACACAAGCAATTGCAAATATAAAGCCTCCTTAACTTTCTTTTTGATTTCTTCCATTAAGCATCCTATTATCCTGTCGAAATCCAAAGTACATTCCAGCATGTCCTCGCAAAGCCAAGCATCCTATGGGTCCATTCAACTTAGCATATTGTCATGTTCAGACTTTATGTCTTGTCAAAGAAAGACACAGAAATAAAACAAAAGAACAGAAGTCTCCAAATGAATGGGCTCGCTTGGTGGAGGAGAAAGTTGAAGTATTAAAATCGCTCATCAGATGCTCTGAAAGATCATTTCAGCTGCTCCAAAGGGGGGGGGAGAGAAAGAAACAAAATTTTATTTTGAAGGATGTGTTCCAAGAACTTCCCCTTTGATTTTTTTTAAAAACCATCTGTCATGTTTGTTTCATTCCAGCCTTGAAGTAAATAGATTTAGAGAGTGAACGGCGGCCATTGAAACCTTCCGCAGAAGGACAGAAACAGCCTACTCCGTCAGTGCCCTTCTGGTATACTTTAATCAAAAGGCTTTGAAATTAAGGGAAAAAATACTCAGAGACATTTTGCTTGAGTTGGAATATGGTGTGCACAACGCAGGATGCTATTTTGCCCTGTTGTTGAGTGGATCCAAAACTTTTGCTTTGAGAAGCAAGGAAAGACTTTTTATTGGCACAAGAGAATTTATTTCTCTTTTACATACTTCCGTTTAATCACCTGAACACAAACTTTGTGTTTTTAATAGAGGAGAGTCTTAGGAATGCTCTTCTTCCTTAGGATAAAGAAACCGGGCTTTGCCATTAGTCTCGTGATAATTAACTTCTTGATACAATTTCCCCTGACTTATTCTACCATAAGAAATTTGCCTCACTCCTGGGAACCCCCAACCTCTTCTTATAATGGTCTCCATGATATCTGCATGTGGATGTGTTTTCTGATTAAATCCTTGACCCTGGTGCCTTTGTCCTTTGATGCCCCACAGAAAGAACACCCATGAACTGAGTGTCACTCCTTCCCACGAGACAGACGAGCTGTTCCCTGGAATGGGGGAGAGACTTTCACAGATCAATAACTTCCTGGAAGCAGGCAAGAAAACAAGGATGTGAGAAACTCATTATAATATGAAAATATTCTAAATAAATAAATGGCAAGTATGAACATGCTGAAAATAATAGTGTAGAAGTGACTGACAAAGTGCGAGCTTGTGAACTCAGATCCATTGCTGTGTAAAAGCTCCGTGATGATTAGAAGTGACGGCACTCACAGACGATCCCAGGCATCGTCTGCTTAAAAATAGATAGCCCCATTCCACCACTCATGCATGGAGCTAGAACACACATCGATGTGCATCCTGGAATGTGAAGTTGCCCAAGGAATACCTTGGAAAAACAGGATTCATTTGATGATGAAGTGTCCCCATCCATTTAACAAAGCCTGAGTTTTTAGGGCAATCTAGGCATCTCGACCCTGTGGAGGTATTCACAGAAGAAATGATAGGTGTTTGGGACTCACTTCGCATTTATCCACTCAGACAGAACAAGATTGACCAGTTGTCCACAATCATTGGCATTAAGGGCAGGGTGAGTGAAAGCACATTACAGATTTGCTCTACTTTTGAAAGAACATGAAACTTTCCAGAAGGCGTAAGGATTAAGGGGGGAAGATGACTAAAGGGAAGTCAATTTAATAATCAGAAGGACCTTGGGATATTGGGGTGCTTTAACAGAGACTTTAGGATAGAAAAAGCACCATCGTTTATTTTGTGTGTTTCCCTAAATGTTAAATAACAAGATAGGGTCAGCCAAGAAGGTTCAGTAGGCAAAAGTGTTTGTGCAAGTCTGCCGATCTAAGTTCTATCCCTGGAACCTATGTAAAAAGCCAGATGTGCTACACATCTGTCCTCCCAGAACTACTACAGTGACATGGGAGGTAGGGATAGGAGAATTGCTTAGAAGCTTATGGGTCAACGAGCCTTGAGTGACAGAGACAACAGGAGAAACCCCACCTCACACAATAGATTGTGAGCACCTACTCCCCCCCGCCCCATCTTTCCCCCCTCCTCTGTCTTTCCCTCTCTCCCCTATCTCTCACATACCACACACACACATACACATACCATGTGCTCTCTGCAGCTGCCCTTTAGTTTGCATTTGGTATTGGATAAATTAGAACTTCAAAAATGCCAATCTGATTAAACATTTTGGATGCACAAGGGCCTAGATGCCTTATTCACAAATTAATTTGCCCTAGACAATGTTAAAACTTGCCAGATGTCATTTTCTTTAAATGATAAATGAGAAGAGTATTACAGAAAATGTATTTTTTTAACCACATATTTTATTGCAGCTCAGCTCAGAGTGTCCCTGTGCAAAGTCGTATAATTTGGAGCTGTTTGACAGGACAAGTCCATGCCTTCAAGTTCCATGGAAGGGTTTGGCTTATGTCACAGACAAACACTAGGGCTAGTTTTTCCAAAACAGTCTTCTATGAGAGCTTCGGATTCTTCAAAAATGCTTTCAGTTCGGTGATGTTGTTGGAAAAATATTTGCTTCCAAATCAGTGTGTGGTGTAAAACAGAAGGTCCCCGGCCTAATGCTTTGAATGAGCGGGAAGAAAGAATGTTATTCCAGCCGCTTGCTCAAACGGAGTTTCCCACTGCTGTGGAAGCGGATCAGCTCGCTGAGGAATAGATTGTTGCTGGAGCTGAATTTCCCCTAGTACTGGAAAATACCAAAGCTTGTGTTTTAGTAGTGGACAGATTGATAGCTCAAACTGTGATTCATAATACTTTAGTGAACATCTTGGTATGTTTAAATCGTGCCTGAGCTAAGATTTTTTTATTAATTTTTTTTTCACATGCACATTTGTCTGTGCGTGGGTGTGTCTGTGTACGCATGCTCACACGCATGTCGGACAGTACACATGCATGTGTGCATGTGTGAATGTGGAGGCCATCTTTGATTGTTCATTCTCTTTATAGATTGAGGTAGATCTCTTGCTTGAACCTAGCATTTGCCAATTTGGTTAGTCTAGCCAGTCAACTTTGTTCTGGGGATCCCTGTCTCTGATCCCCGAAGTGCTGGGGTCATAGATGGGTTGCTGTGGCTAACTAGCATTTACTTAGGTGCCGGGGATTTGAACTCTGGTCCTCATGCTTGCCCCGATCCCTAAGGTTTACAAAGAGGGATAGGCATGTTTGAGGGAGAGTCAGTAATGATGGCAGAGTGCAGAATCTTTTTTCTGTACATCTGGGCATGTTTCTCCAGGGTGTTAACCATGAGTCTAGATCCTAGGACGCCTAGAGCTTGACCCCAAACTGAAACAGAGAGAAAGACCTGCTTATTTCTTTTTTTTTCTTTTCTTTTCTTTTCAGATAAGGAGAATTCTGGAAGGAGATGATGGGAAAGACCTCTGCTAATCCTGGTTGTCAACTTGCCTGAACCTGTAATCAACTAACAGACCAGCTGTTGGCAACATCTGGAAGGGGTTATCAGAGTCAAGTTATTTGAGACCAGAAGACCCATCTTATAGGTGGGCAGCACCTTCCAAAGGCAGCTAGACAAAAGGAGTCCAAGAAGAAAAGTCTTCCTTTACTTGCAGTGCCCTTTTTTTCATTCCAGAAAGTTCTTCCCTGAGGGCTATCACTGTTGCTGCTATTCACTGACATCAGAATCCTGAATATATATATATATTCGTCCTGTGGGTTCTGTTCCTCTAGAGAACTGTGACTAATATAAGCCAGTCACTTTCAGAACAAGGTTTATAACTAATACTTTTATATCAAAGATTTTTGTACTTTTATATTTCTATTCTGAACAATCCCTGGAATCCGACAGCTGAATGTTTGGCAAGAGCCCCAGGGGATGTGTTGGAGTGAGTGGCTAGCACACAGTATGCCCCTATCTGTCTTCATACGAGGTAGTATTTGCATCCCCCTAAAAAGGAACCACTATTGTAAGAGAGATATGACCGACCTAGAGCGTTTCTCTTCAATGATTTTTCGAATGACCTTTGGAGATGGTTGTGGATTTGAGTCACTTTCAGCATTGCAGGGAAAGTTGATTGTGCATCTTGAATGGCTTGAAAAGCCTTTGTTCTGGAAAACTCCATTGAGAAAGAAATGAGATTGGAGGCAAACATGTAAGGGGCCATCTGTGCTTGCGTCCTTGCTCTGTTTCTTGTGCTTCACTCTCTTCTTGGTTCTGTTGTTCCCCGTCCTCAGGTTCCTTTGGGCTTCCTGAGATCTCCCTCCAGTCTCCTCCCCTTTCCTCCCTTCTCTTCCTTTTCCCTCCCCTGCCTCCTTTGTTTTCTCCCTCTTCCTGATCCTTTTTTCAGCCCTGTCTTCTTTTATCCCCCCATTTTTCATGTATATTGGTATATGGAGCATGTGCATGCATGTATTTTTTTTGCAAGTGTGTGGATATGCATCTGTGGAGGTCCAAGGTTGACAATGGAAATCATTCTGAATTACTGTTCTACCTTAATATTTTTGAGGTTGATTTTCTAATTCAAACCAGAGCTCAGCATATCGCTAATCTGGCTAGCCAGCTAACTCTGGGGATTCCCAGACTCTGCCTCCTGGGGCTAGAACTACAGGTGGGCTATCAAAACTGCTGTGCATTTTGCATGGGATATGGGGATCTGGACTCTAATCGTTTTGCTTGTGTGGCAAGCACTCTTACCACTGTGCCATCTGTCCAGTCTCCACATTATCTTTCTACTTACCAAAGCCAACTCCTTCAAAGCAACTAAAATAATTTCATTCACATATCAAGACACACCTAGTCTTGTGTTATTTGAAAGGAAACCAAAAAAGTTAAAACTAAGCATCACTTAGAGGTTTAGGCATCAGAAGTAATGGACAAGGGATATGAAGAACTGTCCTTGAGGCAAGTAACCTGTTGCTTGTGGGGCCTCCATGAAACCTTTATGTTAAAGTTATCGACATCTCTAAACCAGGAGATGTTTTTGGGCACAGGGGAAAGGTCAGATCAAATAAACAGTACGAAAACAAAAAACAAAAACAAAACCAAAAAGCAGATATGGAGAGAAAATGTCCTGAAATACTTGATAAGTCTTAATGGCTAATTTTAGTTTGGGAAGCATTTTATAACTAAATGGCAAAGAGCAAGGTGAGGTTTGGTTCGAGTAGTTGAATGAGTCTTCAAGATTCTTCTATAGATAATGCTCCAAGCTTGGAGCTGGCAAACTATTGACCAATACAGCTTGGGGCCTGGTGAGGAGGACTGTCCACTTACTGTTGTTGGAAAGAGTTTGGCTTTGGGTGGAAATATAGATTAAGAGTCAAAAGTCCCCCCCCCCGTGGTGACGTGGAGTGTGACAGCTGCTGTCTTCAGTCTGTAAGAACCACACCATCAAGAGTAACTTGAGGCAGATTTTGCTTTGGACTGAAAGTCATACTTATGCTCCTGTACATTTCAGAAATCTATATGCTTCAGAGGAGGCATGTAGGATTCAGAAACTGACACAAAGTGTGGCAGGCACATTCCACGTAGCTTTTCCATTTACCAGATCAGCATGGATTGGTCTTCATATAAGGGTCACTTTAATGTCAGAAGAATCAGGTTTCCCCTTCAGTGGAAATTCCTGGCTTTGGGCTCCAATTCATGCAAGATCTTAGTCTAGAACTAGGAGAGACCAGCAAGGGGGTAAAGAAGAAAAGAGGGGCAAGAAGAGGAGGAAGGGAGAGGTTGGATGGAGATGGCTGGTTTGTATCAGGAGCTGATCCAAGAATAAAAGTGATGTCATTTTTCTTTAGAATTCAGTGTATCAATACCTGATTCATCATAGCTGCTGCAGAATGAGGATGGACCAGAAGCATTAAATCCAGCCAGAGTGTTCTGAGGACTTTGGAAATAATTTCAGGGATAGGAGCAGAAGAGGGGGAGAAGGATGTGGAGGAGAAGTGGAGGGGAGAAAGAAGAGACCCTTGTTGTTCACAGACATTGACTTTTTGACAACAAACCCCATACCAATAAAATGAGCCTTCAGAAATCACAAGACTGCATATGAAGAGGTACTCCAGAATTTCTACCAAATGTGTTCTATTCGGACAGATGATCCTTATGAGTTTTTGGGTTTCTACACTCTAAATGGATAACTGCGCATTTCAGGAAGGATATTTAGTCCTCCAGTTTGTGAGTGCACTTTTCAATTAAAAATATTTTCTTTTTGTTCCTATTTGCATTGATCTTTAGCAGAGGTGTCTTATTCAGCTTCTAGTGATTGATGTCTGTCACAGCTACCTCAGACTTTCAGTACATTTTTCTTAAAGGGATAGTGCAGGCTCCTTAGTGAGCCTGCAGAGAACAAGAAAAATAAGTTCAAGTGCACTGCACAGAAACCAGTAAGGACCTGTGAATTTGTTTCTTTACAGTAATTAGTGAAAAGGATGTTTTAGATACTCCTCAAAATTTCAAGAAGGTTAATTTCCCTATACATTGCACTTTAAGAGCGTTTATAATATAAAGTTATATGCCTGCATGATTTATTTTGAGTTCACTTTAAAACTACCTCTGCTGGGCTGGAGAGATGGCTCAGTGGTTAAGAC
>JALPQD010000112.1:5940290-6060290 GCA_023101885.1 Typhlomys cinereus | reverse complement strand
ATCCTTGTGTACACTTGGCCAGACATGCTGGTCTGGCAAGTAAAGATCGTCCCTCTCTCAGCCATTATGGTGTGGCCAGATCCTTTGGTCCTGGTATTGATGCATGCTCTGCTTCCTGTCAAGCTGTACTAAGAACTGTAACAGGACTATCAATAAAAAAATAAACACCTTGTTCCCATAAGCCGTTTGATGGTCATTTATCAGCAACCATGCAGGCAAACTGCAACAATGGTACTAGGAGATCTTGGGCCATTTACTTCTTCCTCCATTTTATTACCTAAGGTGAAGCTCTAGCAACAAAGTAGAACTGGAAACTTGGCAGCTTCAAAATTATATTTAAAACATTTGGAGTAAATAGTAGTGGTTGGGAGTGGGGAGGGGAAGACAAGATCAAATGGAAAGTTTTTTCTTGAACCATGACTGAGCTCCCCAAGGAGTTTCTGAAATTCGGGCAGGAGCTGTTGGAAAGACAAACATCATTATTAAACACAGTCTGACCAAGTCCGAACCTCCCTGGATGGTCTATGTGGACATCACACCTGCTCCATTCTCTATTAACTGATAGGTTCTCCTCCAAGGAGGAGGGCACAACTCATTAGCCCTTCCTAATCCATTTTCTGTGCTGTTTCTTTGAATTCAAAATTGGCCTTGAGCACAGATTTGGAGACTTCTAACTTTGGCATTTATCTTATGGAGACGGAATGAGAGGCTATTTAACCACACATTATTTTTTTTTTTTTCCTGGAGTTTGGGGATGTTTCCCTGGATACTGGTACAGGCTGATGAAATGATTGGCTCTAATTAGAAGGAAAATTCTATTCTATAATGGTTTTAGGCCTCTGATGTTAGGCCAATCTTCTGTAATAAACAAGTGTGATAACTCTGCTTGTAAATGATTCTGTGTCCCTTCCTTAAGAATTTTCATATGTACTCAGTAAACTGCGAGGCTTAAAGGAATCCTGTAGAATGGGAAGTTATCCACGACTCAGAGTTTTACTTAATTTAACTGTCTTCATTTCACACCCAGACACAGCATGTGCCTGCAAAATCTGTTGCACCAACTCTATATGTTTGTTGTTCTGAACTGACTGTTACAGGAAGCAGTCTTTAATATCAGACACACTGGAATTTTTTGCGGTGGTAAAGTGGTCAATTTCAGCTATCCTCATTCAAATGATTAGCTATCCACTGGCTATTTGCGTGGTCATTTCAATTTTGTTTCACCGGCGTTGTGGGTGATCAGTTTTTCAGAGCTTAATGTGTAGAGACTTAAAGAGAAAATTCTCCTCCTCCTTCTCTTCTTCCTTTCCTGTATGGCTTAATGGGAAAATCTGTTAGTGCTGATGAGCAGCCCATCAGCTATACATGGTGAGTCACAAAAAGACCATAGAAAAGATTAGAAACATCTACAGTGTTAGTTACAGGGACATTATCCATAAAGCATGTAATCCAATCCAAACCTTCCTACAACAGTCTTACATTGCACCAGAATTTTTAGGATATTTTCTATTTTTGACCTGTGATCCCATGTAATGCATAGTCTTGGCATTTCTTATCACCACCAACCATGCATTTCTCATTTAAAAAAATGTTTGTTCCAAATTTCAATACTGTGCATCCTTTTGCCTTAGACCAAATGCCTATCACACATTCTCATCATTTTAATTAAACTCGGGCCAATCCAGGGCAAATGTTTGATTTTTGACTCAAAAGGTGCATGCAAATCATGAATTCTATGCCATTCAGAATGGAAATACTTCCTGCTGCTGTCTTTCAGCGCGTGGAATGAAGCAGCCTGCCAGGTCTGTGATTTTTACATCATTACAGAGCGGACCTGCTGGTTCAGAAATAGACAAATAAACCCGTGTCCACACATCAGGCATCTGCCATTTTAAGAGCCTCCACTTAAAGAAACAAAGGGCAGGGCCTGGACCAAAGCAGTTCTTGATTTTTATCCCAGCACCAAGTGAACAAAGAACTAACGGGCCACAGATGTCAGACTCTGGGCTCTAGGAAATCGGAAGTGGGACTGGTAATCAGGAGCTCCGAGTTCCTTGGCGTTTCCAGCATTCATTCTGCTTTTGCATGGCCCTGAGCAAGGAAACGATCCCTCGCTCTGGCCTGGGAACACCAAGGGAACGCTCAGGGATTGAGTCTGTTCTACATTTCTGGCAGCTTGGAGGGCCAATTAGAGCTTTCAAAGAGGCGGCTCTTTGGGAGCCGGGCTCATTTCTCACGAGCCAAAGAGTTTGTGAAAATGCCGATAACTGGAAGGCCCCAGAGAGACATTCATAATAAAGAATGTCATGAGACTGGGCTCTTCCACATCCGCTCGGAGCACGTGTGTTTGTGGTCTTACTGACTCACAGTTGCACTTCCAAACATATTCTGTGAGGAACAAGTTCTGCACAAACACACTCATCTGTTAAGGAACACTCTAGATTTCAAAGTCTTCATAATAAGGTAATGGAGCTTTTTTTCTTTGTTGTTTTAGAAGAATATTGTCAGGAGGTTTTGTGTGGATCTGAATTTATAACCTAGGACACCATTACAATTACTCTTTCTGCTGCTGCGAAACAACGTTCAGACTCCATCAACCTGGAGTAGAAAGGGGGGATTTATTTGGTTTCCTGTTGCAGAGGGGAGACATAGCCATTATGGCAGGAATCCCATAGCAGAAGGTATGGATGAAGGTAGAAGCAGGAAACCCACTTGGGCCACAACAGCCACCTAGATGCTGGGAGAACAAGAGGGAAAGAGCAAAGTAGGAGGCAACAGGACCAGCCACTAAACCTCAAATGGACCCAGTTCTAAGTGTGACTGTCCAATCAGAATGCAGAATGCACGTGTCACTCTTTCCTTGATCGTGGCAATTACTGGATCCTACTGACTGTGACCCACACCCCATACTTGCCTCCTCCACACATCATTTTGATGCTTTAAGGAAACTAACCCTGGCAACACATTTTCTACCACCTTCATCATATTTAATTCACAACCCCAAGTAGTCTTGCTCCCCTCCTGATATCCTTTGTTGTGTAATCTAGTCTGGCTCTGTTTATTTGCTTTGCTGTGACTCCCTGGGATGAAGTAGGCGTTTTCCTACAGTGGAAATGCTAAGAGATACTTGGTTGAGGAGGTAGTCTTGGGATTCTAGGGACTTCTCCTGCTGTTCTTTCTGGCATTTTAAGGGAACTTTAATGGGGTTTGGTGGAGCATACAAAACAGTTTTTCTCTACAGCATAAGAAAAGAACATTGTATCATTTGGCATAAAATAATTGTAAGAGACTGGTCTGGAGAATTTGTCCCCATAATATTTTGCTGTTTTAAGGACTGCACATCCCATCTGTAAATAATACTTGGAAA
The DNA here is from genome assembly GCA_023101885.1 of Typhlomys cinereus. Taxonomy (NCBI): domain Eukaryota; kingdom Metazoa; phylum Chordata; class Mammalia; order Rodentia; family Platacanthomyidae; genus Typhlomys; species Typhlomys cinereus. Next base: position 6,056,923 of record JALPQD010000112.1, on the reverse strand, counting down.
AACATGAATTTAATATCTTCCTAAAGCTCTCCATGGGTGGGTAGCAAGTTCCTGTATTAACCTGCTTAATCATTTTTCATTTCTTTTCACTTTTTATTATTATGTGAAGCTTGCAACCTAGCAGGTTTTCCTTTAATCAAATTAAACAAACTTAGACACATTTACATGCACACACATATGTGCACAGCCCATGCATAGAAGGACTTCTTTATCTACCACTCCAAGCTAATGAGTCTTAAGAGAGGATATGACTTCTTATCCTCTGCCTAAGATGATCTGGTAGATTCCAGAGAGGTAGAAGTTTCTTGTAATGGTTCCTGGAATGAGATCTTCTCAAGGGGGTGTGTTTGTTTTGTTTGAAGTGAGGTAAACGCCCTAAATTGGCAGCAAACTTTCTGCAAAAGATACAATTGATGTATCTTTGTTGAACATTAAAGAAATACATTTCAGACTTCATTGCAATTAAAGCAAATGGAAAAGGGTCAGTAACTGACTAGTTCCGTGATTGAGGACACCCCTCTCCCCCCTCCCACTGCAATAGAGCAATGCTCAAGTTCCATGCAATATTTAAGCGATTAACTGTGTTCATGTAGAGCCTGACCTGTTGGAACTCAGCAAAGAATCCGAGAGACTGAGCACATCCCCATACCCGCTTGTCACCAGCAGAGACGTCTGTGCCACTGTCTTCCTCTCTCACATTGCTGTCTTCTAGAAATGCATGCAAATTCACATATGTGGTTGGGAGATGGCTCAGTGGTTAATAAAATCTTTGCCTCACAAGTAAAGGAACTGACTTTGGATCCCCAGGTACTATGTAAAAATGCCAGGTAGTAGCTAGAGCTTGGGAAATCCCAGTAAAGCACTAAGGAAGTAGAGCAATCCAGGATGATTCTCAGTGTCACCTTTGGGCCTCCACAGGCGCACACTCTCAAGTGTCTTCTAGTATACATGCCTGCACACACGTGTACACCAACATACACACACACACAAACATGTATACACACACGTACTGGGTAAAAAAAAAAATTCACATATGCATTTGCCTTTCTGCACCTGATAAACCTTTCCAGTAGCTATAGAGGCATCTTGTAAACTTCTAATATTCTAGTACTTTCCCAATTACCTTTCCATTCCTTACTTTCTGCAAACTTACTGGTCATATGGAACTGAAGCTTTGTTTTGGATGATAGTGTGGGGTAGATGTGCGTGTGTGTGTGTGTGTATGTGTGTGTGTGTGTTATCTGTTCTGCCTATTGATCAAGTCTGATAGTTCCTTTGAAATAATGACTTGAATTTTGTGGAAGGCGACAAAATGAAAGATGCTGAGATACTTAAGAAATGTTTAAGGGGGAAGAAAAGGAAACCTAAGTGGGTTTTACTGTGAAGGTTTCAGGCGTCACTTCTTCCATGTCCTGGCAGGCAGAAGGGTCACCAACAGGCAGTGTGATTAGCTTACCTTACCCACAGGTACCATCTCAAGAATACACATCCTTTAGGAAGCTGGAGACTTACAGACCCGGGCTGAGGAGGGGATTCTGGCTGTCAGACCACCCACAGCACATTACATTTTGCACACCTGCACCATATGACCCCCTGACTTCACCCAGGCCCTGATTCTGCCTCTGACATGCTGGTCTGCAACCACTTTGTTTCTACTGTGCTGCAGTTTCTCTTGTGTTCTCAAGACACATATTGTCTCCAGTCAGCCTTGTCTGAGACGTCAGTGTCCCAAACTGCTGCACTGTGGATTTTTCCCTGACTCTAATGAAACCAGAGTGCATTAACTCAAGGAGAAACTTCTGAAGTCTATTTCCTCCTGGGCCCTCTACTGTGTTATTACAGAGTCTCTGTTGAACATCTACAGATGCCCCATAGAGCTCCCCTAACTCAGGTCAATTAAAATAGCATGTGGGGAGAGAGAGAGAGAGAGAGAGAGAGAGAGACAGAAAATGATGTGAGACAATGTATGTGTGTATGTGTGTGCAAGAGTGCATGAATGTGCTTGAGTGTGTATGAGTGTACATATATATGTGTGAGAGTGTGTGAATGTGAGTGTGAGTTCGTGTGATTCTGTGTGAATATCAGTATGTGTAGGTGTGAATGTACGTAAGTGTGGACACGTGTGTATGTAAGCAAGAGAGAGTGCATAAGTGTGTGGGCATGTATGTGGGAGGGAGTGTGTGAGGGCTGTGAATGGCATCGTGTATGAGTCTGAGTATGTCACTGTGCGTGTCTATGTTGTGTGTGAGTAAGTGTGTTGTTGCTATGGGTCTGGAAATAAACTTTCTAACTCTCTAGCCAAGGAAAAAACAGCCCTAATCCAGCAGGGCATGCTATAAACAGATGACAGGGGTGACTTTTGTGGACCTCAACCAACTACAGCTGCGTGAAACCAATGACCCGAGAAATCTGGTATTTTGTTATCATATAGGATACAGCCCAATATCAACACTCTGAAGGAAAAACATGTGTGAGAGAGGCACCCCAGGCCCTGCCGAACACAGGGATAAAGGCTAAATAAGCAGCTGGTGATTTAAGGACAGAGATACAGGAAACATGAGGTCAATGACTCCTGACAGCATCTGTCCTTGCAATAAGCAGAGGAAACTGACAGAGAATGTCTCAGCGCACCAAACTCCACCCTCTCTCCCCCCTAAATTATAGAATTGTGCATTTCACAATCAACTGAGAGTATAAAGCTTTTGATTGGGGACACAGAGCTTAGTTTCTGAATCATGATTTTTATAATCTAGTTCAGTTGAATTCAGTTCAAGACAGAAAGTGTTTGTTGAGCGCCTACTGTGTCTCAGTGTATTAGAATGAGGCATTATTCAAGTTTCTGTTCTTTCTCAAGAACATAAGTATATTTGGGGGAAGCAAAAGATGGACACATTACTTATGAAAGGAGGGCCCTTGAGGACCCTACCACGAGAGGCGGGGGTGCTGTGGAGCCACGGGAGAAGAGAATGTCTGGGTTGAGCCTTGAGCACAACACAGAATTCTAGTCATGGGAGCGGGGTGGGATTGGTAAGGTTAAAGAAAGATGCTTGAGAATGGAATTGTGGTCTGATAAAAGGCATGGGGACATGAAATTCCTTTGCATACCATGAAAATAATGATTTCCCCGACATGGCTTGGATGTAGCATATTGGAAGTCAGTCTTCAATCAGTTATAGATCTGGTGGGGCCCCTGAATCACATGCCAATGAGATGAATGGACCCTCTGATTGTCTGAGAAATGCATTCACTCAACAGACATTTTTGGCTTATATTTTACGGAGGAACTAGGCCTCTGGTAGGTTGGCAGGAAGTTGGAAGAGAACTTGACAGACACCTAGCACAGTAATATGAAAGAGACAGCATTAAGTGGTCAAGGGTGACCGTGCTAAGAACATGATATTTGTTCTGAGACCTGACAGATGAGATATTTGGGTATGCAAAGACTCAAGGGACATTTTCCATATGCAGAAGACGAGGAGAAATCCTGAGAGAGGGGTTTGTGTGTATGGTGTGTTTGAGAAAGAAAACACACAAAATCTGTGTTGTAGAAAATAAGGAGAGATTAGCATGAAGCCAAGATCTGCTTACACAAAGGCTTGTAGACCATGGAAAAGCTCAGGGTATATTCTTGGTAGACTGGAAAACCAGAGTGTGGTTTAGGCAGTAGTATGTAGTGTTCTGGTTTACATCGTGTGCTATAGTGAATAAATTCTGTTGGTTCAAAGGTGCGAACAGAGAGACATCCATGGAGTGGCTCAGAGTTTTACGAGAGGGTATAACTAAATACAAACAGAAGGGGACCAACTAGGCTTGTGTTTTAAGGCAATGCTAACAGAAATGGCTTGGATTCTATGTTGGAGAGGGAAAAGAAACAGGAAAATGAGTCCCCAAATGGTTTTAGTTTAAGGCGTCATTGTGTGAGGTTGGAATGACAACAGGTGATATGAAGCAGTTACAGGATGCACTGTGAATATTTTATTAAGTTCAAGTTCCTTGTTAATCATCCAAATAATGATATCATAAGGGTGGCTATTAGGTGAATTGCTGTTCCAACCTCAGGAGGAACAATAACTTCAGGTACATGATAAGTCAAGAGGAAGAAGGTATTGTGATCAAACTTTGGTTTGGAATTAATAAGTACATTAAATTTGTTTCACCATTCACTGGTGGGTAAAAAGAAACTACTCTTTTGTTTGACTAAAAGCAAAACCAGGCCAAATACTCATTGCGAAGACAACAGTCCCATGATGCAAGTTTGAATCAGAAGAAATTTATGTTCTGTACTTAATATGTATTTTCATTGAGATTATCATATTATATCAAGTGTTGAGGAAAATCTGGTTGATAATTTATGTCATATTGTGAGTTCATTCAGGAAAAAAAAAAAGACTATAAATGTGCCAGAGCAAGGATTATAACATCAGTAAGAATCTAAAATGAAAATTTCCTTTAGCGGCCTTTGAATTCCTCATTATTGTGAAATCATGTAGAAAAAAATGATTGAGGAATATTGCCAAGTAGAGAAGAGAACGTGGGCTAAAGCTCTTTAAAGCTGAGAATATCACAGAAATGCTCTGTCCACGCTCAATAGTAATGATACTAACAATAATAAACTTTCCATCAGAAATTTATTAGATCTTCCATCGCCACAGGAAAGCTTTCAAAGGCTGCATTGTTCAGCCGCTATTCTCTCTGGCGTGGTGTGCAAATGAGGATAAACTAAAGCCCGAGAATTTGGTCAGGGAGACTGAGATGGAAGAAGCAGACCAAGAAATATTGAACGGGAAGGTAACGCATGAACTGCAGTACATCTGGTGGGGATGCATGCCACTGCTGGACGCGAGAAACCATTATAAACCATTTGAGGTGATCAAAAAAAATTGCTGCCCAGGTGCAGCAGTTTATATTTTGAAAATGAAATAAATCTAGTGGATACTGTGGACGAAGAACTTGCAAAATCTTATTAGAAAAAGAAATCTGTTTTGAGTTAGAGGAGTAAAAAAAAATTCTGACAAATTACAGGAGTAGACGTGTTGCAAAACTCAATACATTCATGTTTATTCAATAATCACACACATGTTCCATTAAGAAATGCACGAAAAAGTGCAATAAATATTGACTTTCACAGCAAAATGTAGAAGTCTATGTGCAACGAATAATGAATCCTTTTCTTGGCAGTTTGAGACAGTAACTTTGAGCCATTTTTACACAGGTTGGAAAATGAAAAATAAGAAATTCATCCTCTTTATTAGGCAAGGGAAATATTTCAATAATTGTATAGAGATTATTCCTTGACTTGGGTCCTCTGTATGCAGAAAAACCAATCTGTGTTTTGTTCTTTCTTTGGTGTGGAAATTGGGGCATGATGTGGGCGTGTAGCTTTTAGAGGGTGTGAGGAGAAAGCATCTCTCATTCTTGAGAGTACAGTAGAATTTCAGTCCATTGTTGGAAGCTCTGCTATATTCTGAATATCTCATTCTACCCCTGGCAATATTACAGGAAAGTAACATGTGAAAATTAGCCTTTGGGGCAAATTTAGGTGGGAATAAAATCACAGAGGATTCTATGCTCTACAGATCAGAGTATAATTTGATGCATCCTTGGAAGATTTGTATAAAAGACCTTTAAAGTGTTAGTGACCTTTATTCAATCAATTACCTGGATTCCAATAAAGTAACAACTTATATATTTACATAATCATATGATTATTTTCTTAGTAATGATATTCTTTTCTTAGCAATCTCATGCAATGATATTCATACATTATTTATAACTGTGAAAAAACTCAGAATTGACTCCAGTTTTCTCTCAACATTATAAGAGCATGTAGCAATGTTTGATAAATTACTTTGAGATTTGTAGGCAAATTTGTACATATATAATGTGTGTGTGTGTGTGTGTGTGTGTGTGTGTGTGTGTTGGGCATGTGTGTGCCATGGCACATGTGTGAAGATCAGAGGACAGCTTTGCGGAGCTGGTTCTTGCCTTCTACCTTTGTATAGGTTCCCGGGATTGAAGTCAAGTTATCAGACTTGGGTGTCAAGAATCTTTGCTCTTGAGCCATCTCATGAGCCCTCGCTCATGAATTTTCAAACATGTGTATGTTGGTCATGGCTTTTGCACTCAGGATGGAAATTCCTAATGCATGTTATTAAGGAAAGAGGCTATCAAAAGAGAAGCTTTTATTGATCTGAGGAAGGTCTTTGTTTCTTTGCATCAGTAGGGCAAATACACCAGGCTTCTTTCAAGTCTCCTTTTTGGCCAACAGTAGTGTCTGAATGAGGATCTGGGTCAGTACCTCAAAAATGCAAGTTGGACCCACAAGGATACCTATTAGATCAATAGGAAGGAGCTAATCTCTGGAAGGAACCAGTCTGCTGTGTGATTCCTGGTGGAACCACTGAACGACAGGCTTAACCCCTAACCCCCTGCCGTGCAGTTTTCTACCAGCTTCCCCACTGATTTGTGAAGAGTTCCCAGGTTTATCGTCAGTTTGGTGGGCATAGCACAGTAAGAGAATTGGGCCCTGGGTTTTGCAGCGCCTCTAGCAAAGGCGGACACAATCCTTGCCCTCAACATTATAAGATCATATAATGATGCTTGGTAAATTGTTTGGAGATCCACAGGCATGTGAGCCATTCTATTGCCAGTCTTTAAGCAGTATTTCTATTCACTCATGTAAGAACCATTGAAAGTCATTGATTCTGAACCTGATACAGTCATCAGTAAGTCGGGAAAAACTTAGGTGCCAAAAAACTAGGCAAACTAATAGAATAAGCAACTGAAAACAAGTAGCATTGGATAAAAGCTCTATGCTAACTGATGCTAATGGGAAGATGCAGGCAACTTACAAAGACATATATGTGTGGAAAAAGTGAATGGGATATCTACTATGGATTTGTTTATCATTTCCAGGTTCTCCTTATTAGAACATACGTATAGAACTGATTTCTGTCACTATGTATCTGTGGCCTGGAATGCATATCCTCCTGCCTCGGCTTTCAAAACACTGCATGATTACAGCCTAAGACAGTGAATTTTGCCAAGGCTATCATAACATCTTCTTGGAATGAGGTCAGTCCTAGTTAATCTTTGAAGAATGTTCGGAGGTAAGCAGAAGCATGGGAAAAATCTGTGGGTGTGTTAGTGTGCTGGGTATACAGCTCACCAGAGGGGGAGAATACATGCTATTAGCCAAGATATTCCACTCAAGTCTGGGCTGCAGCTGCCAGGATGTTGCTACAATGTGATTTGACCTCGCCTGACCTGCACAATGGCTGACATGTCAACAAGCCCTCAAAGACTAGCTCAGATACCAGGGGAGAAGGCTTCTGGCAGTAGGATCCTTAGAGGCAAGGAGTTAAACAGATAAAACAGAGTTCCCATATTAGTGGGCAGCCCAAGAAGAGGTCCCAACATATGACACTGAGTCCTGAATCCTCACTAGTGTAGACGACTCAGAGGGACGTTCATCATCCACATAAGCAGATGCTCTGGAGGATGAGAGGGAGTGAGCAGGAAGCACCAAGAGAGGAAGTGGGAGGAAAGGGGGGTGAGAGAGAGGGAAGGGGGAAAGAGTAAGATGAGGGGACAACAAGGAGAAAGGAAGGGGTGAAGGGGAAGAAGGGGGAACCTATTGAGCTTGTTTAACTAGGTAAAGCATGATTAAAAAAGAAAAAGGACTGAGTTTAAGTTTTTGGTAGGGCAGAGAATGAGAAAAGAGAGAAGAAGAAAGAGAAAAGAGAGAGAGAGAGAGGGATGGCAGCTTGTAGCTTCCATGTGCAGGCGCTTGAGTTATACTGACATCTGTTGGGGGCTCCTACTGTCCACCACCATGGCATAACCAACTGGCATCTAACATACTATTTTTATCGACTGGAGAAAGATTGTGTATATCCAAGGGGATAGAGAACAGCTTTCTCACAGAACCTAGGCTGATTCCATGTGAGACTTTTAGAGCAAACCATTCTTTCCAAGGCTGTAGCTTGCGTAGAATTGTGGCTTAGAGCCCCAGAGATGAACCATGAGGCACTAGACGCATGACTTAGCTTTCCCGAATCTCTCCCTTTTTCAAAAAGGAAACAAAAGCAGGCAGTCTCTGTGTCTAGAACACCTTGCAGATTAAATTAGGGTTGTGCTAGAGAAGGCTGTCATGAGTTACGCTTTAGACACTTTAGGAGAATACACAAGAAACTAACAAAGTACCTTTGAGGAGAAGTGAGACGCTGGGGTGAAAATAGTTGGAAGACTAAAGACTTTTATTAGCACTGAGTAACTTTTGGGCCTTTTTTTTTTTTTAAACTTGGGATGCTCATTATTGACTCAGAAACTAAACGAGGAATAATTATGAAATAGATTTATTATAGGGAAAGGAAGGAAATGCATTATTATCTAGATTAGAGGTTACCAAACTATACCTCCAGGGTCAAATGCAGCTGACGGTTCGCTTTGTAAATAAGTTTGTGGGAACACGGCCACAACTCTTGTAAGTGTTCCGTGGCTCTGTTAGAGCTGGTTACAAAGCCGGAGCCCCAGAGTGGGGTAACTACAGTTATGTCTGTCTACAGATGTCAAAATATTCACTCTCTGGCCTTTACACAAAGAGGCTGCCAACTGCTACCTAAATATATAGTGGATGTCTTACTCACCTTTCAGGAAAAACTAGTGTTTTAATGTCTGCTTTATTTTAACTCTCTTCATAAAGAGGAACTTTAAGTGAGGTTTCTTCTTGTAGCTATTCCACAGTTAGTTGTTTAATTTATTTTCCATTTTAATGAATATGGGAACATAAATGTGCTTTGTTTGACCATAGTGAGTAGATATAATACAAATTTCCTATAGAGATATGATCATTACTTTCCCCCCATTTTTTTTAAATTAAATTTTTTATTATTATTTATTCAACTGTGCGCATGTGCGTGTGTATGTGCGTGTCTGTGTGTGTCTGTGTATGTGTAGAACCACGGACGAATTCTCGAACCACCATGGACGCCTCCACCTCCTTCTGCCCCGGGATTCACAGGCTCCGCCCTACCAGGACCAGAAGCGCAGGCCGCCCCCCCCCCCCGCTTCTGCCTGGCGTCTATACGTGGGATCTGGGATCCAAACTCAGGACCTTCCGCCTGCAAGGCGGAGGCTTAACCCTTGAACCACCTCTCCAGCCCTCCCCCCATTTTTATATGTGTGTGGAATGTATGTATGGAGTATTTGCACATGTGTGACTGCATGTATATATGTGTGGAAATGACAGTCCAAAACCCATAATGTGGGTTTGAGATTGGAATTACAGGTGGGCTGCCATACAGTCTGGCATTTTACATGTGATTTAGGGGATGTGAACTTCAGCCCTCTGGTTTGCTTGACAAGTGCTTTAGTCATCTCCCTCACTTCTGTCATTATTTGTAAACATATTTAAATTTTCTGTTATGGATTAGAATACCAGATTTATGTATCAGAAAGTATTACTTGTTGTTTTAATGACTTATGATTCCTGGCGTGATATTAAGTCAGCCCAAGTTTCCATGTGTGTAAACTGGGAAAAATAATGACTGGAAATTGGTTCCTGCCTGGTACAGAGGCGTGTTCTGTAGAGACCCAGCACAGAAGCACTCAGTCATTTGATGACTTTGTCAGATGACTGGCAAGGGAATTGTGCTGATTCTTATTATTGCAAAGGTGAAAATATGTGGCTCAAGAAAAGTTCCCCAATTAAACTTGACAAGAATAAACATAGCTGCCTAAATATATTGAACATCTATATAGGGCAGAGTTTTCACGGCACACAGGCATTAATTACCAGGGCGTGGGCATTAACAACACTGACTTTTCTGTGGATCTGGTCTGCTGCCACAATCCCTGCTCCACCCACCTCTGAACATGCTTCGTGGACCGCAGCCCTTTGTCTGGGTAGGAATCCTAATAGCATAGCAGGGTTGCTTGTCCCTAGCCAGGAGCTCCACTAGACAATGTGGACGGTAGGAAAAAGCCTGACAATCCCTTTAGCAGGATGCTCTGGCTTTTCATATACAACAGGTTAATAATCAGTTTTGGTAACTCTAGTCAAATGACAATGTGATGTATTGCAGGCCTAGAGTGGAACATTCTGTGACATTACCTCTGCTGGTAGACGGTGTGCTGGATAATTTCATTGTGTACCCTCTAAACATAATACCCAGTGGACTCCCAAAGATGCGGGATAGAAGGACAGGAGCAATGCTGTTGTGACAGAGGTAATTCCTACATCTTAACAGGAATGGTTAGGTGATTTCCCAAGGTTAATTGCTGTTACTTATTTCATGCTTCAAATTGCAAATACTCTTAGACCAAAAGTGATTGCTATCACAAGAGTAAGCAATCACGTTTTCCTTTTGCCTGCACATCTGGTAATATTTCTTGCTACGAAGGTCATCTCTGCCCTGTTCTTCATCAGCTCTATCATGAAAACCACATTCAACCCCAGTTGGCTACTGGATGCTCTCAACTGTGTCCATCATGACTTACTGTGGAAACAAACACCAGTGCGAGGCCTCCTCTGGGCAGGGACTTGCTCTCTGCTGCCCTCTGTCCTTCTCTTTCCAACCACAGGAAGCCTCCCAGTTCCCAGGGTTTCGTACACTCACTCATCTTGTAAGAAACATAACACTCTTTTACTTATTTGAGAGAAGGTGGGCGGAGAGAGCCACAACATGCAAATGGAGGTCAGAGAGCTCCTACCATGTGGTTTTTTTTTTTTTTTTTTTTTTTTTTTGCCAGCGATTGAACTTAGATTGTCAGGATGCAAGCACATGCCTTTACTTTCAGAGCCATCTTGTCAGCCCCACAAGATTCCTTCAGACATCTTAAGATACACCTGTTCCACCATAGTGCTCAAAATACGGCAGCTTTTACATCTTTAACAACAAGGTTAGTAGACTATCAATACTGTATTTTTACTCAAACGATAGGTCCATATTTGCTTTAGAATGTGCCTTGCCCAGCAGGGTGACAACAAATAATGATAATGTATTCAGGATTTCAAAAAGCTCACAGAAGTATTTTTAATGTTCTCATCGTAAAGCAATGATAATTGTTTGAAGAGATATGCTAACCCTGATTTAAACATGACAAAATGTACATATGTATCAAAACATCACCTGATATCCCATAAATATGTGTAATTTTTATGTTTGCCTTTATCATTTAAAGGAAAGAGATTTAAGCAACAAAAAGGAATCTTTAAGTTGTCATTACAGTCACTTAAGGCAATTTGTTAAAAACACAGCTAATTGCATTTCCAGTGTCACTTTATATAGAAAATCAGAATATCAAATGCACTGTTTATTATTTCCTTACACAAAAGGGAAAACACAACTTCATTTAATTGCATCTTTAATAATAAAAAGGAGCATAATCATTACTAGCAGGAGATGTATTACTTCCATGGGGCTTTGCACACCAGCGCTGTGTCCTACTCTCTATTATACTCACAGCATTAATTATTGGGGCCTAATTAGACCAAATTACAGGATAGTCCCTAATGAAGTCTCTGGATTCTTAAAAAAAACTGTCTTTCCATGTCATTCTGAAGTTAGCATTAGTAATGAAAATCAGTCCAACCTTCTTTTTCTATCCTGACAATCAGCAAGATATATACAAATTTCTTTTCCTTTCTTTCTTTCTTTCTTTCTTTCTTTCTTTCTTTCTTTCTTTCTTTCTTTCTTTCTTTCTTTCTTTCTTTCTTTCTTTCTTTCTTTCTTTCTTTCTTCTTTCTTTCTTCCTTCTTTCTTTCTTCCTTTTTCTTTTTCTTTCTTTTCCTCCCTCCCCCTCTCTTTCTCTTCCCTCCATCTTTCCTTTTCTCATTTCCTCTCTTCCCTTCCTTACTCTCTTCCTTTCATATTTCCTTGCTTTTCTCTCTCTGTCTTTACCTCCTTACTCCTTTTCTCCTCCTCTTCTTCCTCCTCCCTTTTCTCTTCCTTCTGGATTTTGTATAATTTAGCCTGGCTTCAAGTTTTTCATGTAGCTAAGGATGAACTTCACCTTCTCATCTTCCTGTCCTACCTCTGAGGTGTTGGGGTTATAGGACTGTGCTGTCCCAAGGACTTGCAGGAAAGCACTCGATTTACCAAGTTACACCTCTGGTCACATGTCTCTTTTCTTCACTGGTCAAAGTTATGGAGAATTTTTTTTTTTTTTTTTTTTGCTTTTTAAGTTTGTTTATCTCCCTCAATACTGTTTAAGAATTCCCTGCTTTAAAACAAATCCATTCTGGAATGGAACACAAAGGAGTGTGTGGGTGGACAGGAGACTCTTGGGATTTCTACTAGGGTCATTTTTGGAAGTGAAGGTAGAAGGTGCTGGCAGACCATGTTCTTTCTGAGTAGGACAGGAATCAATGCAAGAGGTCCGTCCATCATCCTTTTCCTCCTTTCTCCTTTGTGCTTTCTCCACTCACATGTGCACGTTTAGTCAGTCACTCAATAGCTCTGGGCCAGGTGCGCTCACGGGTCTCTAATGTGTATCCACAGAGTTGCTGCATAGACTTTTGAAACTGAGTCGCTGGGATCTCAGGGTCCTGTTTTCTAGAGACCATGGCCTCTCATGCTTATCTTTCAAGGTAAAATGAACTTATCTCCAATGCTGACATTTGCCTTTCTCTTCCTCTGGACACTTCTGAATTCCTTTTCCTTTCCCACCTTGCCAACAGGAGAAAATTTCCCGTCCTTCATTGTTCGGGCATCTTGTTAGGAACTCTCGCCCTGTGAAGATGGCCGTCTGAGTCCTTTGTCCTCACAATAAGCCTCTTGGCTCCCTGTCAAGTGCTTTCCTGGAAGGTCCTGGTCACGTGCTCACCTTCCCACCCTTTGGACTTAGGCTCAGGACGGGGGCTTTGGGCGCTTTGTTTAGTAACATGCTGGCTGCTCCTCCTTCCTCTTCCTCTTTCCTATTCCCGTCAACCTCTTTTCAACTCACCTCAACATTCTTCTGCCCTCCTTTCAGCACCCAAACCAGTTTAGCTCCAGGGTGCACACCGCATCCCTGATCTTGTTTATCTGTTACAACTCATAAGGATGTCTTAAATCTTTTCTTCACAGAACCATGACTTTCCATGCTTAATATCTCTCTCCTCATTAGGCTGTAAATATTGTGGGGTCAGGACTGTGTCTGTTTTGTTCACAGATGCTGGACAAACAGTAGGCGCTCAGCACGTACTCACCGCAGAGGTCGATCTTCTGATTCTGCGGTCTACACTGTGCACACATCAGTCACAGGTTCTAGAAACTCTCAATTCCACACGTGCTTTCTCTATTTAAAAATCTCTAATGATTCTATTTTACCAGTCAAATAGCTAAACTATTAAAATACCAGTCTTGGTATGTGAGGCTGACTCAGTCTCGCGTGCATGCAGCTCTAAGAGGTTAGCCCCTCGTCAGTCTGTGTAGTTGGTCAAGAGAAATCTCACATGGTAGGTCTGAGTCAGGGTTCTCTGCAGAGACAGATGTATTAATGCACGCACCATGCAGTGTGGACTCACAGGATGATGGAGGCTGAGGGAAGGCTTGGTGGGGGCTCAGCTGGAGTCCAGTGTCTAGAGAACCAGGTAACCATGCGTGTGGATCCGAATCCAAGGAGACAATGAGCTGAGAAGGTCCAGCTCAAGCGGAGAGGCAGGAGGCAAAATGCAGGAGGAATCTTCAGTCTGTGGCTGTATTTTAAATATTGGATCTTGAACCAGAGACATGACCCATAACCAATTTCTTTTTAAAAATCAATTTTTTTGCCATCAGTTGTTAACATTCAAATTCAAATTTAAGAGTTGAAACAATAACTGTGCATATTTATGATATTCCATATAATTTCTAAAATTCCAGTTTGCATTTTATGAAGTTCAAATCATAGGTATACTGACCTATGCCCTCCAATATCTCTTATGGCAAATTTCTTTATGGTGAAAACAGACCCTTTTTTCTAGCTCTAGCACAGAATACATTTTCATTATCCATAGTCATCCCACTGTGCAACGGAACATGACAAATTTCCTTATGAAAGGTCATTAAATATGCAATTTGGTTTCTCTGCACATAGTCTGTAATCAAGACGGAAAGAGAACTAATGTCACAATATTTGATGTCGTGACTTTCTTATAGGCTGAGTATTATGTAATGTGATATCTCGAATAGCTATTCTGGGCTGGAGAGATATCTCAGTGGGAAGAGTGCTTGCTATACAAGCAAGAGGTCCTGAGTTTGGGTCGCAGTACCCATGTGAAAAGACAGTCATAGCAACATGGGGAGCTGTCTGTAACTTCAGTGCTGGGGGGGGCATGAAAGATGGAGGCAGGAGCATTGCTGATGTTTGTTGGCTTCCAGTCTAGCTCCAGGTTCAGTGACAGATCTTCTCTCAATGAAATAAGGCTGAGAATGATATAGCAGGACACCTGACATCATCTTCTTGCTTATATATTCTTTCTCATACATACATGTGTATATAGCATACACACACACACATACACCTACACCTACACCTACATACACACACACACACACTTTGAGCAAACTTGCAGTCATTTCATGCATCTATGGAAGGGAGGTATTCAGTAAAACAGTAATAGAGTCAGAGTTGCATGGTCTGTATCCTTTCTTGATATGTTGGAAAAATTCTAAATAACTGTTAAGCCCAAATATGCAGAATTTTAAGGGAAGTGATTAAATTTAGGTCACTAGCTACCATTATGTCACTTGCAAATTTATACCTTAATGCCACACCAAAGCTCTTGTGGAAAAGTACCATCATAGTTGCTCTTGTGTGCTGCGGTGAGGCAACACAATACAATCAGCTTAAGGAGAAACAGGAGATTTATTTGGCTTATAGTTCCAGAGGGGAGATGCATCCCTTAAGGCAGAAAATACATGGAAACATCAGAGGTTGAAGGATTCTCAAATCACTGCAGATATCATGGAAGCAGAGAAAGGGAGCAGTAGACTGCTAGAGCAGATAACTAGAGAAATCAGGGCAAGGCTAATCTATCTCAAGATCTACCCCCTCCTCCAGCAAGGGTCCATCTCCCAAAAGTGCCATGACCTTCCCAAACATCAACATCAATTAAGGATTCAAATACATGAGCATGTGGGGGACAACTCACGTTTATACCATGACACGTGCAAAAACATTGTTTTCAATAATTCCTTATGTGGATGTTTTCCTGGGTAATGAGAACAGTAACTATGGACACACATCCCACACATACATACTATTCAGGGCTGTTTATGACCTGCAAATGACTCCCACGGGCTGATGTTTTAAATACTTGGTCTCTGGCTGGTGCCATAATTTTGGAAGATTGTGGAAGCCTTAGAAGGTAGGACCTAGCTGGAGGAAGGAGATCACTGGGGGTTAGCTCTCGTGAGTATGTTATCTCTGGACGTGTCTTGTCTTGCTTTTTTTCCAAATTCGCCATCACATGACCTGCTTGGCTCTGTCATGCCCTCTTCGGCATGATGATAGGACTCCACTCAAGGCCCAAGCCAAACAATGACGCTTCCTCCATGAAGTTGCCTATGCCAGTATACTGGTTTGAACATGAGACGCTTCCCACAGGTTCCCACACTTGGTCTGCAATGGGTGTTGCCGACTTGGGAGGTGGTAGAATCTTTGGGACTGTGGACTGCTTAGCAGAAATAGGCATTGGGGATGAGCCTTGAAGGTGATATTTGCTTCTGGTTGTGGCCTAAACTAGCCATGTGGTAAAACATTCATGCCATGGATAAAGTAGGACTGAGGTGACATACCTTTACTGCTATGACACACTGATATCCGGATGCTATGAGCCAAAACAAATCTCTCTTCCTTAAAGTTGCTTCCAGTGGGTGTTTGGTCACAGCAATAAACAAAGAACAAAAGCAACTGAAACAATGGGCTTTGTTTACTGTTTGATTAACCTCCCAGTTCTTGGCTTCCAACTAGAGGCATCATTGTTTCTTATCACTGTGTCCTGCTTTGTTTATGTAGCTCGCTCTAGCCTCTGCTTGCTGACTTGGATGCTTTGGCTCTGAGTGCTCCTGACACAACACTTCTTTATATTGATTGGTTCCCGAGAATTTTCTTTTCTTTCCCACACCCAACTTCCACCAGCAGCCTTCTACCTCGCCTATTGTCTAGCATACCCTCTGCCTTACTTTAGATGACACTAGGCATTGCCAGCGGAGAACATCAGCAGTGGAGTATCCTTGCGTGATTAGTGAAGGCATAATTCTTGTATGGTTAGTGGCAAATTTCTTTAGTGGATTTAGAGGTAAAGAAAACACCAGCTTTCTGGAAGAAGTTAAGCCAGTGTTGGGATAAAACAGTTTAAATCAAAAGGATTGATAGGAAAACAAAAAGGTGCGGGTCAGTCTTAACAGAAGAAGAAAAATTTTCTGGAGATGTAGACCAAGTGCTTTTATTTTTCAGGTAATAGAAGGCCATCACTCCCACTAGAAGAGATATTCTCTGAACATTGGCAATTTGATGAAATATCCCGAATCTGAGTTATTATTACACATTTTGGCTTGGCTTGCTAATAGCCCTAAATAATCACCTATATTGGCTTCATCTTATCTTTTTTGGAAGCCTGCATAAGCTCAGGCACCTAGAGGTTTAATTATAGAGCTCAACTCTTCTCTGTCATTTTCATAGACAGGCCCCTGTAATCACACCAATCCTTGGCAACTCTTCAGTGGAAACTCCTCTGACATCCGTCAAGTTGCTCTCTTCATTAATGCCTTAATAAGTCTTCAAAATCAAAGAATAACTTAAAAATAAACATGATTTCAGAGACCAGCGCCAAGAGGAGCCCTAAGTTAAAGGGTGTTTGATATGCCAGAAATAGGAACTGGATGAAACCACTAGGGGAATACACAGATCAGTAAACTCCAAGGAATGAATGTAAGTTTGGAATTGGGGAAATGTGTGTGAATGGGAAGTTTATTCACTATACTGTTTGCAGTATTGGGTTAGTCTTAGAGGGTCAAACTTTTAGGGGCATCAAATTTTGAGACCACCTCCTTGACGTAGCTAGAATCTGAGTGCTTTCCTTTTTTAATTGAGAATTTTCATTTTTCATTTGCAAACAAAATAGGTTTATGTTAGTGTGAATGATTTCAGTCTGCATCAGCAGCGAGATGTTCTCATCACAGCTCCAACTCTGCTGAAGGTCCACAAAGCTGAAATTTACCAGGATGATCAGGCAGAAAAAAATTCTAGATAACATCTCTAAAATGATGCTGAAAAAAAAAAGTGAGGAAATAGATCACTGTAGTAAAGAAGTAAAGAAGAAAAACCGTCACCCCCCCCCCCCCCATCTAACTAAGCTGGACTAAAATTCTGGAAATTTAAGCAATTAAATTTAAGCAATTAAAAACTTAACCTGGTATTTAGTAAACAGACTTTTTTTTTTTTTACTTTGTCGCTAAGATCTTAAGGACACAGATTTTAGTTCATAGACTAGAAGAATTCCCTCACACGAGACTCTGCCACTCTTATCAAAATTTTCATTCTTTGGATCTAAGCAATGAACTCACCTCTGTCCTAAGAGAAAGCAGAAGTCATTTGAATGCAGACTTGTCAACACACACACACACACTAACTTCTACCAAACGTTCCAACCTATGTGCCACTACACCCATTCTGCTCCCCAGTAGCGTTCCTGCACAATACACCCTTTCTTCTGTATACAACCACCTTCTCCTCTTGGCCCTTCCATGCTGACTTTTGCAGTAATTGTCACCAATCTCTTCTTTGCCTTCAAGATCTGCTTGTACGATGAAATGCTCTCCAGAGCCTTATGTGTTGAATGCTTGGTACCCAGCTGCTGGTACCATTTTGAGAGGAGATGGAGAGTATTAGAGGTGGGACTTTGCTGGATGAAGTGGGTATATTCTGGGGATGATATACTCTCCTTGATATCTTTTCTGTCTCTCTGCTTCCTCTCCACCATGAGGTGAACAACCTCCTTCCATATGCCACCTCCCCATGATATTCTACCAAACCACAGGCTCAAATTAGAGGACTCTGAACTAAAATCTCTGCCAAAATAAACAATTCTTGCTTATTGGTTACTCTTCTTTCTTACTGTATTTCTCCATAGGAGTACTTTTTTGGTCACTGTAAAGTTTTCCTACTTAAAAACATTTTCTTGAATTATGCCTTATCTTTCAGCTGTTTGACCACTCATCCTCTAAGAGATCAACCAAATCTGTCACCCACACTTCAGCCCTTCCATATCTAGTGTTCCCCAACACTTTGTTGACATGGTTCTAATGCTTCAAGACACTCAAGACTTGCTATCAGAAAATACAATCAACCTTTTTTTTTCAGATCTCAGTAGAGTGGCTCTCTCACAATACTGACCTTTTCTGTTTTGGAATGCTTGCACAATCTTTTGCCTCTTGACTTTAATTTTATAACTCTGTCTATACCATAAAGGATCATCCTTCTTCACTTACCCATTGGATACTGTGACTCCTTAGGGTTCAGCTCTTGGTCATCTGTTCCTTCACAGTATCTATCTCACCTTGGATTTTAACTGTCCTTTATGGCCAGAGATTTCCGGACATCTATCGTACTTTCGTATCACTTCCAATGGCAAGTTGCATAGATATCTTAACCCTTAGCATAGGTTAGCATAAATTCACATTCAGTTCTTTTAAAAAAAGGCATATTTAACAGCCATACCATTCAGGTTTGGACATACCAAGTCAGGTATGAAAGGTGCAGTGGCTTTACCCACTGAATCATTTTTTTAGCTGCTCCTAAACCAGTTCCTAAAGCTTGGCTTTTCCTAGTGTTCCTTGACCTAATGGAAGTTACTGCTACACACTCACTTGTCCAGCTAGATCTCTACAAGCTCTGCTTCCTAACTTATTCTCCTGAGTTTGTCACCGAATCTTTAAAAACATCTTGTATGTATTGTGTATGTTATGTATTTATGTGTGCGCACATGTGTGTGGGGGTGCATGTACCTATATGTTTATTTGTGAGGCCAGAAATTGATGTCAAGTATCTTTCTCTATTGCTCTCCACTTCATTAATTTTTTTCTTTTTATGAGTATGTGTGTATGGGGTATGTATATGTGTGTATGCACATTTGCATGTGGACACACAATACCTAGGCTTTGTCTTCCTATAATACCCTGTAATACCCATGGCTTTTTTTTTCTACATAAAATAAAACAGAGCCATACATTAGTCCTTTTGCTTGTGTGGCAAGTGCTTGAACCATTGAACCATCGCCTCCACTTTATTTTTTGAAATAGGGTCTCTCACAGGCCCTGGATTCAGCTGAACTGGCTGGTTAGTGACCCCCTGGGATCTGCCTGCCTGTCTAGCACTGGGCTTCCAGACACATGTCCCCACACCTAGATCTGGGGGTCTGAACTCGGGTTCTCAGGCTCATACAAGGTACACTATATATAGCCTTTAGTCATCTTGAATTTTGCTAAGCGGAACTTTTAAGTGTTGTTGAAATTGTACCATCCCTCTTCACCTCTGCTTGCTTAGCCTTGCGCTTGCTACCACGATCCCTTGTCTAGTTTCATGTTTTCCTTACTGGACGGCTGACACCTCCAAATTCTACTCGGAGTGATCTTTTAAGAAAACAAAGCAAATGTTATTCTTCATCTTTAAGATGCATAAATGTTTTCCTTCATCAAAGGACATTCATCATCTGGCTCTGCCATTTCCCTGAACACCTCCTACACTATCCTTCTCTTTACTGTTGCCCACTGGGTATGTTGCTTTCTTCCATCTTCTTCTGAACTATTTAACATCTTTAGATTACTTTTGAAATGGCACTTCCTCAGTAATGTCTGTCCAAAATAGGTTCGATGTCCTCATTTTGCTTCCATTGCACTTCTTTTTCTTCAAAAGAATGATTGCAATTTGTGACAATGTCTATATGTTTGCTTTTTGAGATCCTGAACAGTAAATATTGATTAGACAAAGTATATAGCTGGACTGTGAGGGATATTCTAAAGGAATACTACGCCCCGTTCTCTGGCTATCTAGGCTGTTGAAACAAGGCACTCCAGGAAATTGAATTTCCCTCGGGAATCTCAGACGGGGAGCAGGAAAAGCATTCAGAGGGGAGGGATTTCATAACGTGCCTTTTGCGCAAGACGAGCCAAGAGAACGGTGGGTCAGTGCTGGGTGGCGCTGCAGTTACTCTGCATGTTGCTGATAAATTCATGACCAAACAACCTAGGGGAACAAAGAGGTTTTATTTTTGCTCATGAGTCTCTGTTACAGTTCACAGTCTAGCTTGGCAGGGGAGTCCACACCAACACCAGGAAACAACACTGGGCATACCATTTTCACAGGGATTGCCAAGAATAGGACAGACCGTCTCACTTGCCAGACTGCAAGTCTGCCAAAGTATGCCACATTGCTGAGCCAGCTCCCTCCCTCCATCTTATCCACCTGCACAGGGCATGATCCCACCCACTGTGGACTGGATCGTCTCACATCAATTAGATGATCTCCTGCAGGCTTGTCCAATGCTTGCCTTGGCTACTAATTCTTCACAGATGTGCCCAGAACTCAGTCTTCCATTGTGAAGTTGGCATCTACATTTAAGTAGCCCAGGTGGAACCACGCCTTGACCAAGTTTGCTTAAGTATGAGTATCTCTTACATTCTTTGCAAACCTCACCCTCACGTCTGGAGCCTCAAAATGGACTTTGGACATTACTGGATCTCTGAGATGTCACTTTTCGCAATGTAGACATATCGAATAAATCTCCTTTTTCTACCTTTCATTGTCAGTTTGGCTCTTTATATGGACTTACTGAGAAGAGGTGCTGAGCCTGACCTGTTGGGGGGATAAGTTGTTACCTGGGTCTGATAACAAACATGCTGAAATAAATGTGGGCAGGACATAGTCTGCGTATGAAAGAAGTTCCGGGGAACACTGCTGGTCGTTACAGCTCAGGGAGGGGACCCCACTAATCCTGGTCTTAGCTGAACACTGAGCACGGCTTCAAAAAGCGACAGAAAGTTGGTAAGTGCACAGTCTAAGAATGTGCCAAGACCCTTAGTTAGGAAGTCTGGAGAGAATGCACAAGTTGAACTCGCATGAATGACGGGACACTGAGAGAAGGTCTCTGTTGCAGCTGGATTCCGCCCTACTGCTCTGCCCTCGGCTGTCATCCCCATAGGCACAGGCTCCACAGAGCCACTTGACAGTCAGTTTAGATCTCCTGCAAGTCTGTTCTCTTGACACTCATCTTGAAGTGGCTGATTGCAAATTACAAGCCCCCAAAGGCCTTCTGAATTTAGGCCGAAACAATTGGGCATAATTCACGATGATTGAATGTTAAGGAGACTATGAATTCATGGAGGGTTAGAGCTGAAAGAAAGTATCTAGTCTGATGCTAGCAATTTTTAGAGGAGAACACCAAGGCCTAGAATGTTGGAGGAATATTTCCCAGGTCTCACACAGACAGTGTTTTGGAACAGGTAGGATTGGAACACATGTGTAGCTTTCCCCACCAGCCTTGCGAATAATCCTCAGATTCTTTTTTCACAAGGCCTTAGAGGAAAACTCTAGCTTCTAATCAACTTGTAAAAAGTGCCTATGAT
Source organism: Typhlomys cinereus (assembly GCA_023101885.1). Classification (NCBI taxonomy): domain Eukaryota; kingdom Metazoa; phylum Chordata; class Mammalia; order Rodentia; family Platacanthomyidae; genus Typhlomys; species Typhlomys cinereus. Next base: position 6,035,333 of record JALPQD010000112.1, on the reverse strand, counting down.
TGATAATTAGAGCCTATAGCAATGACAGAACAACGACAACAAAAAAGTAAAAACCAAGTCATTAGGAATGTATTTAATATATGTTTTAAAATATAGTTAGCTACTTGTGAGCTTGAAAGATACCATCTTGTTGGTTTAGCACTCTTCTCAGCAGTTATATATGTGAATTTTGTAGGACTATGATCCTTAGGTCCAGACCTAGAAAAAAAAACCATGGTAAATTCAAGACCAGTGTTGCAGTTCACCAAAGAGCTGAGGGGAGTTTAAGGGGAGAATAAAACAAGAGAGTTTTATTCTTTCTTATGATTCTCAATAATAGTTCATAGTCCAATTTGGCAGGAGAGTTCATACCCACAGCAAGAACCAAGGGAAATAGCCATGCCATATCCACAGGGATTGCTCAGGGAGGCAAACATTGCTTTCCAAGCAGCAAGTCTGCCAAAGTATGCTGAAGCCAACTTACTGAGCCGGCTCCCTCCGTCTTATCCACCTGCCCAGGCAATGCTCACACCCACTGTGGGCTGAGTCTTCTCACATCAATCAGTCTCCTGCCGGCTTGTTCATGGGTTGCTAGAGATACGGTTCAGTGAGAGAATGCTGGCCCAGCATGCAGAAATCCTAGGTATAAACCCCAATACCACAAAAGAGCCATCTTTATGGAACTGTTTCTTTTACATTTAAAAGAAGGATTCAAGCTTGATAAATATCTGACTTTTCTACCAAAGACATCATTTTATGTAAGCTAAAATGGTATCCTTTATAAGATAGAGGAACATTCACCTAGCTCATGGAATTGTTTATTATTTGATTCTCCTTGGAGGTGAATCCACGCTGAACAGGGGCCCCACTTTTGGAGATACACGTGCAGTGTCACATTGTCATGAGAACCAAAATTTCTATTTAATGACCTAGCTGGACCAGCATTTGTGACCTCCTACTGTCAACTGGAAGGCAGATAGCAGTACCCATTTCATTTTCTCTTCTTCTGCAGCCATGCTGTTCTAGAATGTGCTTCCTTTGGTATTCATTCCTTTTATATTTCTTACTCTGAGTATGGTGTTGAAAAAACCGTGACTTGCTACTGATTAATAAAATCCAACAGGGTGGTGAGATTTCACTTCCATGATATATCCATAAGGCTACTATTTCCATGTCTTAGTGGTTTCTTTTTGTTGTTGTTGTTGATGTTTGTTAATGTGTGTCAGAATTAGATACAGGTGTCAACTTGATGGTTGAGGGTTTGGGCTCTGGGTGCATTTGTAGAGAATTAGTAGTTGTGTTAAGCCCAGAGTGAATTTGCAGGAGATTATGTAGTTGATGGGGAAGGTCCAGCTCATGGTAGGTGGGACTAATCCCTGAGCAGGTAAATAAAATGGTGGGAACTGTTTGAGAAAGTTGCCATCCTTGTGTACATTTGGCCAGACATGTTGGTCTGGCAAGTAAGGATCATCCCTTACTCAGCCATTATGTGGCTATTATGTGGCCAGTTCCTTTAGCTCTGTGGAGTTGGCGCATGCTCTCCTGTTAAGATGGACAAACAACTGTAACCAGGAATCATAAAAGAAAATAAACCACTTGTTCCCTTAAGCTATTTGATGTTGATTTGTTTTATTTCTTCCACTCATACAAAGTTGATAAGTACCCCATTCCTTTCCCTCCCTCCACCCCTCCTTGGATCCCTTTGCTCCCTTCCCCCTTTTCCCCTTCCTTCCCCCCTCCTTTCTCCCAGTGCCCCCCTCCACTACCTCCCTTCCTGGTGCATCCTTTAGTGTGCATGTCAAACTTCCCTCTGGGTCCTCCTCTCTGATGAGATATAAGGATTCAGTAGCATTGCCTAGAGCTCTTTTTTGTGTTCTCCTTTAGCATGGGAACACTATCGTGGCTCTTAATCCCTTGCCTCTAAGGATCCTAGTGCTTGTGATCCATGCTAGACTTTGAGGGGTCAATGATATGTTGGTCATTGTGCAGGTCATGCAAAGTCCTATTGTGATTACTTTGGCCCTAACTTGTATGAAGTATCTTGCATATCGTTGCTCCTCCCCATCTTACTGTCCCCTCTTCTGCAAATTTCCCTGAGCTTTAGGATGATGAGAGATTAGGCTGGCCTGGATTTTATTAGCAACAATGCAAGTGAACTGATACATTTTGTTTTATTCTTTTTGAAAGTTATTTTGATCTTTGATAATTTAATGAATTTATGTATATTTTACCCCTTACTACTTGATTTCATGCCTTCTCTTTTTCCTACTGCAAACTTTTTTCTTCCCAACCAGTCTCCTTTCTACTTTCATGTCTTGTGGTAGGTGTGGCCCAGTGAGTTATATGTGGGCTGCCTGTGTTGGCATATGTCTGAGCCCTTGCTGGAGGATGGGTGCCATATCAATGCCACATCAATGGGCATGTCACTCCTCTTCCTTCATCTGACTTTAAACCTCAATTGTCTATCAGGGTGGCATGCTCATGATAAGCTTACGAAAAGCTCTGAGCAAAATACCAAGCAAAGCTGTTCCTGGTTGCCTGATGCATAGAAACTATGGAATGTTTATGTGTAATATTTTATACCATATAGAAAATGAGTACAATTTCAGGCTATTTGTTTTTCTATTTTCGAAGAAATAAGTGACCATATTCTGAACTGTCCTCTATAAAAGGCACTAGCAAGGAAGTACAAGTTCCAGGCAATGGACAGAAAGGCATTGAGATCTACAATCCACCAGCCCTTTGAAAGTTAAGCTGCCAAAGGCCATCTAAGAACACATGTTCCAGTTAGGCCTCTCATGAGACCCTGACTCTGACATGCTCATGATAAGCTTACGAAAAGCTCTGAGCAAAATATCAAGCAAAGCTGTTCCTGGTTGCCTGATGTAGAAACTAAGGAATGTTTATGTGTAATATTTTATACCATATAGAAAATGAGTACAATTTCATTTACCTTTTAAACAAAAGTTGCTATCATTTGGTGTGTGTGTGTATGTGTGTGTGTGTGTGTGTGTGTGTGTGTGTGTTTAGTATGGAGACCAGAGATCAACGTTAGTGGCCTCTTCTCTTACTTTCTGAGACAGTATTTCACTGAATCAAGAGCTTGCCCTTTTGACAAGACTTTTTTTTTTTTTTGAGTACAGCTTTTTTTTATTTATTTTTTATTTTTTTTACATTTTTTATTATTATGTCAGCTCATACAAACTTAATAGGTACACCAGTTCCCTCCCTCCCTCCTCCTCCCCCCGAAACCCCTGCTCCCCCTCCCCTCACCCCTCCCTCCCCATTTCCCAGTGCCTCCCGCCACAATTCCCAGATAGTCCTTTCTTGTGCATGTGTGATTCTCCTCTGAGCCCTCCTCTCCGATGATGCACAAGGACCCAATGGCCATTCCTTGAACCCTTTCCCGTGTTCCCCTTAAGTATAGGAACACTGCTGTGGCTGCCAATCCCTTGCCTCCAAGGATCTTGGTGCCTTTAGCAGATGCTAGACTTTGTGAGGTCAATAGTGTGTTGGACATTGCTCAGGGCATGCAAAGTCCAATTACAATTGCTTCAGCCCTAACTTGTGTGGAGTATCTTACAAATCATTGCTCCTCCCATCCTTTTGCTCTTACACTCTTACCGCCCCCTCTTCCGCAAATTTCCCTGAGTTTCAGGATGGGGAGAGATTAGTCTGGCCTAGTTCTAGGTGGTTGATATAGAGTCTCTGAAGTTCTGGATTGTGGTTTGTTGATTTTCTTTTGCAGTTTTGCTGCTCCTGCAATGCCCTTCACTCCATCCTGATGGGCATTGTATGTCACCCCCTGGCCACAGACAAAAAGCTGTTAATCTAGAGTCTTGTTATAAGAGCACATTCAAAGGTAGATGTATTAAAAGTAGGAAACCACAGTGAGGGACGGGTCTATCACCCATTTGCAAAATGGCTACTTTTTATCTGCCAGACTATATGCCCTCCTCTTCTAGTGAGATCATACCCCCTCAGTAGTAAATGATCAGGAACGAAAGTCTGTGAACTTAATCAGATGTCTCATTACTTATTTGAGTCCTTGATGGAGGCCTGTTTTCTCTGCTGTAACATGGTCCCCTCTCTCCTTGTTTCTGGTATGGCCCCCCTACCCCATCCCTCCTGTTCATAATCCTTGCAATTACTGTAGGTATTACAGAGATATTTCTTTGAGTGTCTCTAGGTGGGCTGGGTGAGTTTGGTACTAGGAGCCACCTATTAGGGAGTACATATGGCACTTAATTTTCTGGGTCTGGGATACTTCACATAATATAATTGTTTCTAATGACATCCATTTCCCAGCAAATTCCAGTAATTCATCATTTTTGATGGCTGAGTAGTACTCCATTGTATAGATGTACCACCTTTTCCTTATCCACTCGTCAACTGTTGGAAATTTCGGTTGATTCCATGACTTTGCTATTGTTTTTTTTTTTTATTATTATTATTTATTCAACTGTGTGTATGTGCGCGCGCATGTCTGTGTGTGTGTGTATGTGTGTGTCTGTGTATGTGTAGAACCACGGACGAATTCGCGAACCACCATGGACGCCTCCACCTCCTTCTGCCCCAGGATTCACAGGCTCCGCCCTACCAGGCCCAGAAGCGCAGGCCGCCCCCGCTTCCGTCTGGCGTCTATACGTGGGATCTGGGATCCGAACTCGGGACCTTCCGCCTGCAAGGCGGAGGCTTAACCCCTGAGCCACCTCTCCAGCCCATGACTTTGCTATTGTAAACAGTGCTGCTATGAACATGGTTGTGCTTGTGCTATCGAGGTGAACCTCTGCTGTATGGGGGGGTTATACCCAAAAGTGGAATCGCAGGGTCATATGGCATTTCAATCTTTAATTTCTTTAAGAATCTCCAGACGGCTCGCCAGAGTGGCTGTATGAGCCTGCATTCCCACCAGCAATGTAGAAGAGTTCCCCTCTCTCCACATCCTCTCCAGCATTTGTTGTTGTTTGTATTGTGGATTTTTGCCATCCTGACTAGGGTGAGATGATATCTCAGGGAAGTTTTGATTTGCATTTTCCTGATGGCTAAGGAAGTGGAGCATTTTTTAAGATATTTGTTAGACATTTTAATTTCATCCCTGGTAAAGTTTCTTTTAAGAGATTAAAACTTATACCACTATGAATAAGCCCTAGGCACAAGAAACATAAAGAAGAAAACATCAAGGTTTATCATATCCAATCAGTGACATAGAGAAAATCTTGGGAAAAAATACATAGTATATACAGAGGAAAAACAATAAGGATGACAAGTAGATTTTTAGTTGGAAAACAAGTCAAGCCAGAAGGCAATGAATTTTTTTTTTAGATAGTGGTACATATAACTTTTTATTACTTAGTTAAGTGTTCCTTTGTCCTCTCTTTTATTTTATTTTTTTAATTTATTTTTTCCACTCATACAAACTTGATAGGTACCCCATTCCCCTCCCTCCCTCCACCCCTCCCTGGATCCCCTTGCTCCCTCCCCCCTTTTTCTTTCTTTTCCTCCCTCCATTTCTCCCAGTGGCCCCCTTCCCCCCCATTCCTGGAGCATCCTTTAGTGTGCATGTCAAACTTCCCTCTGGGAAGCACCAGTTGGAATCATGGATAGTCAATGATCCTAAGCTAAGGGGGCTTTAGCCTTGCTTCCTGACATTTGGTAGTAGTCAAGATGTTTTTGGATGACATGTTTTGGGCAAGCATACATACAATGCTGGAGCAGCTAATGGATCAAAGCTAGGGACGGCACTGAACATCTCATATAACACAAAGCTTCCCCCTCTCAAACAAGTAATGTTAATAGCAAGGACAATGAAAAACCCAGGTCTGAGTAAGAAATTGCATAGATAAGTATAATTTTTGAATTACTTTTGCTCATTTATATACATAAGTTTTATTATTTGTTATTTAAAGATTAATGTCCATGTAATCTAAAATGATAACAGTATAATATTGAGTCGACAACATGCTAAAGTAATGTATATGGCAATAGAGAGGAACTGTTCCCAGAAGTAACGACATATGACAGTGTGTTTGAGAGTGTCTAGAAGGGGTTTTAATTGTCAAGATCTCTAGTAAAATTTGCAAATTAGTGAGAAGTAACGACATACATATATTGTATGGTTAACAGCATATTACCTGAAGGTAAACTAAAACAAGGTAAATATATATTTTTAATATATTTTTATACGTTTTAAACCCTTCTGTAAATGCTTTTTCATAGAAGAAGCGTAGCTTCTGTGCTAGTTAGCTTGACAACTGAAGACTGAACTCTGGCACATTTGTGAAGTAGTTAAGGCAAGCTCTTAAGCAAGCTTGCAGGAGATTGACCGATGCAAGAAAACTCAGCCCCTAGTATCAGGGCCCATTTGTCAGGCAGGTAAATAAGATGCAGGAAGCTGGTTGGGTAATTTGACAGTCTTCAGCATACGTGACGAACTTGCAGTCTGACAAGGTAGGTTTTCAATCCTGTCAGCAATCCTATGGATATGGCATGGCTAGTTCTCTTGGCTTCTGATGTCTGTATGAGTCATCTGCCAAGCTGGACTAGGAACTGTAATGAAGAGTCTTAAACAAAAATAAAACCCCTTTGTTCTCTTGGTTATTTGAATTTATCAACAGCATGGGGCCAACTGCAACACTTAGTAAACTGACAAAGAAGATGCAATGAGTCATAAAACCTGAATTAATTTAAAAGAAGTCAGAGAACAAAAGACAAGGGACCATAGAAAACAAATGGGTGATGGGTGGGCTTGAATCCAACAATATTAACAGTCATATTTAATTTAAAAGGTTCTACTGCCCTATTGAAAAGTAGACTTTATCTGATTGAAATTTTAAAACACTATTTACTTTTAAGAGAAACACAAATAAGTTTCAAGTTAGCGAAAACAGAGTCAAAAGGAAGTTGGATTGGCTGGTATAGCAATGGATATTACTAAGTATAAAGTATAAGTATAAAGGTTGTTTCATAAAGTAACACAGGAATCATTTCATCAGGCAAACCTAAAAGCCCTAAATATTTATTTTCCTAATCACAGAACTTCAAAATGTATGAAACAAAAACTGGAAATATTTCAAGGAGTAGGTAGATTTCTTTATTGTCAGAGATTTCACTGCTGCTCTCTTGATAACAGAATATGCAATATGATTTGCAAACTCAAGCAAGGCCATCAGCCAGCACAACATGCCGAGACCTCGCAAGGCAAACCAAGCTCTTCTCAGGGACACACAGAAAATTGACAGCATTTTGGGCACTAAAACAGCTATAAAGCACTTAGAAAGTATTTCAGTCGCTCAGAGTGTGTTTTGGGATCATGGTGGATTTAAATTGAAAGTCAATAATAAAAATATATCTGGAAACTCAAGTATTTAAAAAAAAAAACAAGTAGTTCACCATGCCTAGTTCTAGTTTAGTGGGAAGTATTTGGTCATTTTTTTTTCTGTGTGGGGTCTAAATAAATTAAGCAACAAAAACATAGTTTACATTCAATCTTGCCTACTCAGAAACAGTGGAAGAAACAAATTGACAGCCAATAGTCTTTGTGCTCCAACATCTTTATATACACACGTGCGCATGTGCGCACGCACACACACACACACTCACACAAATCTAAAAAAAAAAAAACAAATCTTATAAATACGAATTGCCTTTTTAAAATGCATTATAAACTAATATTTAAAGACATGATTTTATTGCCTTTGAATCTCATATATGGTTATTTAATCAATGGATTTTAGGTAGCACACTTGGAGGGATTGGTTTTCAAAAATCAAATGATAAAAATGCTCCTTAATGAGTAGGGTGCCCCTAAGCTTGGCAAACATTTCCCAAAGGTGGCATATGCTAAGTAACAAAAATGGTCTTAGCAATTATTTCCCGCCTTACCCTTTTCCCTCAGGACTTCCGTATTCTTCCCGACACGAGCAGGGATCTGATGCTCTTCCCCTGGAGCGTGGGCTGGTTTTCGTGACTTGCTTTTAGTGCACAAAGCTATGGCACACGCGCTGCTGTGAGGGGCGGTTCCTGAGCATCACTCTAGCTCAGAGACACTTTCCTTGTTTCATCTCCCCGAGACGCACAGCGAAGTTTTGCTGGATTGTCAGTTCCCACTAACTTTCTGAAAAGTTCCATTGTTTGTTTTGGAAAGCAGTTAGGGAAAGAAATAAACCCCAAAGCTTTGCTTTCTTCCTCTGACAGTTTGTCTGGGCTGACTCAGTGGCACCCGCTTTGGGGACATGCCCCGTCTCTCTCCCTCAGCCTTTCCAGAACGGTCTTGTGTGATTTTAATGTGATCATGTCTTTACCATGTGGTCTATCAGCTGTCACCGACAGTGTGTTTGAGAGTGTCTAGAAGGGGTTTTAATTGGCAAGATCTCTAGTAAAATTTGCAAATTAGTGATCTGCCGGCTGATGTTATGACAATGTCTAAACACTATCAGTGCCATTTTAAAATAATCTTTCATCGATACAACATTCATTTTAATTAGCCAGAAAATGTTGGTCCCAGAGGAAGCTGCCTACAGCTCTTGTGGATTCAGCATGGTGCCATGGGATGGGTTCTGAGCTTCATTGGGAAAACAACAGATTTATAGAAGCTATTTATATTTTATTCAATTGGCGAATGTGTTGGTCAGTGGTGTTTCGACTGAGAACGCAGACTCAGGGATACGGGCAAAACATGTTCTTCTTTCTGACCGAGTGGCATGATGGGAGATCAGTCTGAGAGTCTAGACATGTGGGTTTCCATCCTGACCCAGCCAGAATTTGTTTGCAGGATCTTAGGAAAGAATATCAGTAACTAAATGTGATTGAGCACCTATTGAATACTAGGTAGGCCACAACAATATGAGGTGACTGCTGTCAGCATCTCCCTTTAGAGATGTGGAAATAAGATGAGCCTTTATCACAGTACTGTAACTTCCAGGGAAGGCAGTGAGTTTGACACAGCATGCATCGTGTGAGAGGTGGACACCGTGGCCCTGTCTGGGAATGCTATGCTCCATGGAACATCCCTCATTGAAAAGTCCCTCAGTCTTCCTGAGCTGAAATGTGCTCGATTGTATCACAAAGCAGTGGGACTGGATGATGTTATATTTGTGACTGAGAAAGGAGATTTCTACAGGGCTCATGTAGCTGGATATCTGGCCATTGGGGTAGATTCTATGAAGGCCTCTGTTTCTTGAAACCTGACTGGTCCTTGTCATGCCCTTAGGAGAGAGCCAAGTTAATAATTGGTTCTGAATATTTTAAGTGGATTAACAGCTTTGCTTTTGAGCTAGTGTTGAACTTGACAGTTCTCACTAGCTACAAATGTGGGTTGTATTAGTCAAAAGACCATACTTTTCCTTCAGTATAATTACACCAGCAAGTTCATGGCTATGGTACTAATTGGGGTTACCTTTTTGGTATCATTTATAGTAACATATCAGATTACATATTTGATTTAAAGTTCCTATGGCTGCCCTAGCAGTATTTATTGGGGCTATCTTTTTGATATCATTCCTAGTATGTCGGATTCCATATTTAGTTAAATTAGAACGGATCCTTGGCTGTAGTCAACTGTACAAACATGCACCACAGAACCTTTTTCTAATGATGTGAGTTTCTTCCCAGAAGTATGAATCCAGAACCAACTAAGCCCAAATGGCAGGGTAGAGTTTCCAGACGGCTGTGAATATGGTCCCCTTGCTTGGCCATTTGCTTGGCCTTTTCTTTTTATAAAAATAACTTATGACCTGCTGCTCTGAACTTCCTGTTGTGACTTTGCAGGCACTCTGAGCTTCCTCTCTATATTGGAAACCATTCCAAGCCACCATTGTGACAACACTGTCCTTGATGAGAGTCCTAAAATATCAAGAGAGGGTATTGTGGTCATGGGTCATCCTAGCCTTCAGGGGTGGCTCGATGAGATGCACTGTGTATGGGAGACTCTTATGTGTCCCTGGAAAATTTGAGGTCCAGTTATTCAAACAAGTCCACATCTTTTGCAAAGGTGTGACCAAACATATCTTCCCCAAATGTCACCATCGAAGAGGAGCTATTGTGATTTTTGTTAACATTATTATTGCTGCAGAACAAACCTTTTCAACTTCATGGGCTCAAACATCAATGACTTCATTATGCTTATGGATTCTGTGGATCAGGGTTTTGAATGGAACATCAGAGATGGCTCATCTCCCGCTGCATGTCTGAGGCTTGGGTTGGGAAGACACAAGTTTCTGATATGGAGGGGGGCATCTCCTTCAAAGTACTCAGCTCTCTGTCGTAGTCTGGATGTGAGTTGTCACATCCGGGTGCTTGAATCTGTTCCTGATATTAATGCCTGAGGAGGTTGTGGCATCTTTGGAAGGTGTAGCTTTGTTGGAGGAAGGCACATCACAGAGGGGCAGGCTCAGAGTTTGGTGGTCTGGTCTGTGGCAGCCCGAACTAGCCTGCTTCTACCTGCAGACATACTGCTGCACCACTCCGTACACTTTTCCCGCCATAAACATTCTCTACCCCCTCTGGAACCTTCAAGTCGAATAAACCTCCCTTAAGTTGTGTATGAGTGTTGCCTCACAGCAACAACAAAAAGAACAGCTGCAACTATCTCCAGCGGAATCTTCCTGGAAGATTTCTGATTGGGAAAGTCTCAATGGCTGCCTGTGCTCTGGGTACCTCACGTGCAGGAAAATGGTTTTCCTTCTGGATTGGTTTCCTGAGGTTACCGTAACAACTCAGCACACACTCATGTCTTCATTCTGTGACATTCTGGAGGCTGCAAATCTGAGATCAAGATGTCTCCAGGGTCATGCTTCCTCTGAAGTCTCTGGGGAAGATCTTTCTCTGCCCTTCGAGCCACAGACAGATGACAACAAAGCTTGGTGTCTTTTGTCTTGGACCCTTGATGTCCAATCTTTGCCTCCACAGTCACTTGGCTGAATCTCTGCCTACATTTCCTAATCCTTTCTAAAGATACCAGACAGTGGATTTAGTGTCCATTTTGAATCCATGATGATTTCCTATTGTGATCCTAAACTATCTTTAATCTCAGAGAACCTATTTTCAACTAAGGAGATGTGCTGAGAGTTTGGTTGGGAGGATATAATTAAACACACAACACTGTCCGTCATCTGCCTTAGGAAATCTTGCAATGTTCCAAGCAGAAAAAGAATGTTAAAATATGTTGGATCATCAAAAAGTGTGACACACAGCATGTGTCTTGACACATGACAAGAACCTGCTAGGCTAACGTTTGTGACCCAAATATCATGGACACTGAAATGATCTGCTGGTGTGGGAATGGAGATTAGATCAATAGCATGTTTACAAAATTCTCTGGCTGTGAAAATTAGACCGAAGGTCCTCATTACTGCACTTCTTGTTCTTTGTTTTTCTACTCAATAAATGCTCCGGTAGACGCCAGATTGGTGCCACGTCTGGGGAGAGTGTGTCCACCCAGGTCTCTTGTGTTGAACTCAAGTGATCAAGTGATCCTTCCTTTTTCACACCTGGAGATTGAAATGAGCAGCAAGACATTATGCCAGCCCAGTTCCTGTCGCAATTATAACCTATCGGAAGCATAGATGGACACAAATAAGACCTTCCATCAGCTGGAATGCATTGACCAGTGAAATCACAAGTTATACTAGTTTCATTGGTTGCAATTCAAAAACATTAGGAACTATCTGCCTTTTCTAAACTAAAAACTGACAAATTTTCAATACCAATGCAATGAAGAAAAGCAGACCAAGTAAAGGAGAGGTATGGTGCGGGGTAGTTACTGGGCATCTTTTTGGGCGTCTGTAAGCTGCAGAGTCCTGGTTCCCTGCAAAGATATCACATGATTAGAGGGTTTTGACTATGGAGATGGGCAAGGGGAGTGAGCAGTGTGAAAGATTTGCGGTGGAGCTCTTTGGATGGACAGGTCAACTTGTCTCAAGGTGCCAAAGAACAGGGAAGGTGGAGCGTTTAGAAGAGTGGCAGGAGGCTCATGTGTTGCCATGACAGCCGGAAAAAAAGGAGGTGAGGTTGGACTGAGCAGCAGGGCCCAGCTTAAGTCACTCTACATTTTTCGGCTACTTGTTAGTTGATATAATGCTAGAGGGGGCCTTGAGCAGGGCAGTTACCAATTCAATTTATATTCTTTGTGAGTGCATGTGTGTGTGTGCATATGTGTGTGTGTCTGTCCATATGCATGTCAGTATATGCAGGTGCATGTGAAGACTAGAGGTCAACCACAGGTGGTCTTCGTCATGAGTCGTCCACCTTGCCTTTACAAGATAGGGTCTCTCACCGTGACCTGGGGCTCATCATTCATTGCACGAGACTGACTGACCAATGAGTCCCAGGATCCTCCTGTATCTGCCTCCCTAGTACTGAGACTTAAGTATATGCCTCCATGCCCAGATTTTTAATGTGGGTGCTGGTGATCAAACTCAGTTCCTTCTGCTTTCACAACAAGCATTTTACTGACCAGGTTATCACCACAGCCCTGCCTTACATGTTTAAAGAGTCACATGGAGACAGAAGCAAAATGGGGTTAAGCCAGACACTCAAAGCCATCGATTGAGAGTCTAAGGCAAGAGATGATGCCTTAAACAAGGTGATAAAAGATATGAGCACCAGGAATGAAAGTTACTTAGAAGGAAGACTTGACAGAACTTGTCAATGGACTAGTTGTATAATGTGAGAGAAAGAAGAGTTAGCTTAAGGATGATTCCACAAGTTTTCCCAGAGCATCTGTAAATTGCAGAATTCTTTCTGAGGTGAGGAAGTAGAGTAGGAATTGGAAGTTAAAGTTTGGACATAATCTAGAAACCATACTAGACGTCTGCAAAGTCCTCATCCAAGAACCTGGAGCCTAGAAGAGAGGTCGGAGTGGAGGTTTAAGTGTTGGAAACCATGGTGTGTGAAATGAGTAGGACTGAGTGGATCATCTAGAGGAATGCAATCAGGAGAAAGGACAAGATCAAGACCTGAGGCCTTTCACCATTTGGAAATAAACAAGCTGGGAACCGGGGAGATGGCTCAGAGGTTAAAACTTTTGCCTTACAAGCAAATAACTGGACCTGAGTTTGGATTCCCAGATTCCATGTAAAAATGTCAGACCAGGCAGAGATGTCAGTGGCCTTTCATTGATCCTTCAAAGGCAGAGCCTGGAAACCACAGAGCAAAGCAATAAGGAACAATGAAGATGATTTCTGATGTCAACCTTGGATATCCACAGGCATACACATTCTGGTACCCTCTTGTACGCACCACACACACACACACACACACACACACACACACTGAATGAATGAATGAATGAATGAATGAATGTATAAATAGTTTAAAAAATTTCCAGTTGACATTTTACCCTATTGAAGTATGCCTTGGGGATAGGAAACAGCTTACCGATGGACAGTTCTGTCTGCTATGGTTTCACACTCTGAGATCAGACGAGATCAGGCATGGTCAGGTGGTATGGTGGTAGACTTATGTTCTTCCTCTCTACTTGGGGACATGTCTGTACACGTAGAGGCCAATGGGATATAGGTGACTGGAGGGCGCTGCCCTCCCTGATTCACAGTCTTGTTCCTTGTGCAGCTGCGTTCAGTGTCTAGATCTATGGCTCCCACAGCCATCGCACCTATATAAGCTCTTCTTTTCACACAGTCAGCCCTGTGGGGCTCACCCAGGCACATTTGCTACCTGGTTACTCGTTTCCACTTGCAAAGCTACAGATCTCAGAAGGAAACTCTGTTAGTTTCTAAATGTCCACATTCTCAGTGGTCTTAGTCAACGTGGATTTCATCTGACTTATAACTTAGTAGTGAGACACTTTGGGAAGCAACAGAGGGGCACAGATACGCCTGACTCTGTTCACTTGGGTGTTACTTGACCCAGTTTATGGGAGCTGCAGAAGGACTTCAGCTTGGGCGGGGCAGGGTGAATATGGGTTTGATAGAAAGGAAAAGCAGAGGCTGGGGAACAAGGTAATTAGAATGTATTCCTTGGGATTCTGAATGATGCAAGCATGTCATCCCGTGTCTTTTATCCATTTGTGGGAAAAGCAGCCCGCTTTCCAGTGCAGCAAATATTTCTATCACACACACACACACACACACACACACACACACACACACACACACACACATGAGATGAGAGGGAGACAAAGAGAGAGAGAGAAAAAGAGAGAGAGACTCTTTGCCAGCACTAACTTCTTATTAAATGCCATGGAATTCAGATGAAAGAATACTTAAGAAACCTTCCCACTCCCAAGCAGGAAAGCCCTCAGCTAACTGACAGTGTGCTGACATGCTTTCAAACGCGAACATGTATCTGCAGCTCAGTCCTGTCCAGCTCAAAGCCAAGCTGCAAGAGAAGCTCTGGAATGGAAAGGAGTGGGGCCTGGAGTTTTGTCCCAGGCCTAAATGAAACCCTCGTTGAATTCAGCCTCGTTCTCTGTATAAAACAACTTTAGGTGACTTTTTCACTGCTCTTTGAAACAGGCGATTTTGGCAAATACCTGCTGAATTTCCCTGCTTTTGTTGTAAATCTGTTTCCTTCCACTATCTCACTTGGCAATAATACAGTGTTCTCTGTAGACTGCCACTCCCCACCGCCCCGTGTGTGTGTGTGTGTGTGTGTGTGTGTGTGTGTGTGTGTGTGTGTACACAGAGGGTACTTGGGTGTATGTGCCTGTGGAGGCCCAAGGGTGACATCAGGAATCATTCTGGATTGCTCTACTTCCTTATTGCTTTGCTGTGGGATTTCCCAGGCTCATTTTTTTTTTTAAATGTGGGATAAGAACTCAGATCTTTTCGCTTGTGAGACAAAGACTTTAACTCCTGAATCCTCACCCCAGCACCATCTCCCAGCTTTTAATCCGTGGGTTCTTCCCCACAGTTAAAATGTGAGGCCTCTGGGATGTGGTCTGCAGAAACTTTCTCCTTTTGTTCTTCCATTCCTCCTCTCCTGCTTTGGGCACCCAGTGACCCCATATTTGTGTACTGAGTACCATTGGGCTTGAGCTGGGCTCAGAGTACAGGGAGCTTAACCCCAGCCAGGAGCGCTGGAGATCCAGGCTGTGAATCCTTGATGTTCAAACTTATGTGACCAATGAGATGCTTCAAGAGGTCAACAGAGGTGTTCCCCTAATCAGGCCCTCCAAGCCCCTTTCACCCCATGACTCAGTGAATGACAACCTCCCTGCCTCACACCTCTGCTCAGTTGCCATTCTGAGATCCCTCCCCCCAAGTCTTCCCGTGTGTTTATGGAGCAGTTCCCCACCTCCCATGACATTATCGCCCCCACACCTGGGCGTGGGGATCACTTGTTTGTTCCCTGAACTGTAGGTAAGGATGGACTCAGGTTTATTGCTGGGTTTCTTCTGCCATCGTTAGCTTGAAGACGTGCACGTTCAGGCAGTAAGCTGTGTCTGTTGGATTCCTGCATGTGTTTGGGCACTCATTCGCAGATATCCGTCTCTCGTCCTGTGCCAGACACTGTGTTAGGTGCTGCATGCATGAACAAAGGAGCAACAGTGGGTAGAGCTGCTGCCATCCCCTCAGGCTGCTGTCCCTTCACAGTTCCCTTGAAGTTGACTTTAAAGTGAGTTCTGCTAATTCCAGCCAATCGAGCAAGCAGGGTGCTGCGGGGTTAAGGTTTGGCTGCCATAGGTGTTCCTGGGATCCGCTATTGCTCACCCATCCCCCTTTCTGTCTTTTTTTTTTTTTTTTTTTTTTTTTTTTTCTATTCCACCCTTGTTCCCACCAGAAAAAGAACTGGAGTCAGATCCATGATTAGGGGCAGATACATACTGAATACCTGGTGATCACTGTAAGTGTTGCTACACCCCTGGGTATCCAAAGTTCAGTTTAGGGATTTCTCTCAGACAATAGACAGACAGACTGCATCTCTCTCTTTAGTGTTAGTTGCCACTTGCTAGACTTTTGAAGGACCACATGGAAGAATGGATGGGAGCTACACCCCACAACAGAGCAAGAAACAACCCAATACATCATTGGAATTCAGATAACTCTTTGGGTCTTCCAGGAATATCTGCGAGAGTAAGAGAAGTGTATGGTTCTCAAGGTCCAGGGGCCACACAGGCAGGCCAGGCAGGCCCCAGTAAGACAGGCAGAGTCACGGTGAGAATGACCGTGGCCTCCAACACGCCCCCTCTGTTAGGCCCACGACGACTGCTTTCACGCTCAGGTCTGAGTCTCAGCTCCTGGCCCTGTTCACTTCCCCACCAGAAGATTTCAACCTGTCCTTTCTGGAAATCATCTGCAATGACTCCCCAATGCCATCCTCTGGCTCTAGAGCCTTCTGGATCGCCCATTAGGACAGGCTTCAGTCTACCCAGCTCTTGTGTTCTTCTTTCTCCCCCACCTGGACCCACACAGTATGAAGCAGGCGAGGACCCTCCGGAGCCAGCGCATCCTCAGGCCCAGGGGACTCTTACTGCTCTTGGTCTTAGGGTAGCAAAGCAAGCACTTCCTCTTTTTCACTTTCAAGAGTAGTTTTCTCCACACAGAGAAGCAGATGCCTGAGCAAACTCTACTTCTTGGGTAAACTTGTGCTTTAAAGTTTAAAAAAATGCAGGGCTGGAGAGTTGGCTCAGGGGTTAAAGCCTCTGCCTTGCAGGCAGAAGGTCCTGAGTTTGGATCCTACACCCCACAGATAGACACCGGGCGGAAGTGGGGGCGGCCTGCGTTTCTGGTCCTGGTAGGGCAGAGCCGGTGAATCCCAGGGCAGAGTAAACAAGGAGGAGGTGGAGGCGTCCATGGTGGTTCCCGAATTCGTCCATGGTTCTACACACACACACACACACACACACACGCACACATTCACACAATTGAATAAATAAAGTTTAAAAAAATGCACAGAGGGGCTGATATGTGGTTCATTGTTGAAAGTGTTTGCTTTCTAACCAGAGTTAGAATCCCCAGATCCCATGTAAAATGTTGAGTAGGTATGGCGGCCCACCTATAATTGTAACCCCAAGAAGGTAGAATGTGGTAATCTACAGAGAGCAAATTAGTTAACTAGATTACTCCAATAAGCTCTCTCTAGGTTAATTTAAGATTCACTTTCAAAAGAATAAGGTGGATGAGAAATTGAGGGTGATTCAGGATGCCCACCTTGGGCCTCCACATACTTGTGCACTCATGTGCATGCACACTCATACATATACATGCGTCCCTACACATATAAAAGCCCACATACGTGCAGGTACACATCCACCACATACAGATAACATTGAGGGGGAAAAACACAAATAAGCCCCCTTCCTTTAACTCTCCACAGTGAACATTTCAGGACAGGGGTGACAGGTTGCTGGGAGACAGGTTTTTGGTGGAAAGCAAGCTTTTATAGGATGCTCTGATCAATATTAATGAGATCATGAGTTTCTAGGGACACTATTTTTTATTTTTTTATTATTTATTCAATTGTGCATGTGTGTGTAGAACCACGGGCGAATTCGTGAACCACCATGGACGCTTCTACCTCCTCCTTGTTTACTCTGCCCGGGGATTCACAGGCTCCGCCCTACCAGGACCAGAAATGCAGACCGCCCTCGCTTCTGTCTGGGGTCTAGGATCTGAACTCAGGACCTTCTGCCTGCAAGGCAGAGGCTTAACCCCTGAGCCACCTCTCCAGCTCTAGGGACACTATTAAAATCAAAGTGTGTGTGGAGAACAGACAAGATTCCTCACTTCTAATAAGCTCCCAGGCGATGGGGTTGGACTGGGGGCCACGTTTGAATACTAAAGCCTTCAACTACAGTTGCACCTGTGTTGTCCAACTCACCTGGGCAGCTTTCAGTCCTTTAACATCCCTGATCTTTCCTGGTGATCCCAGGGGAAAAATCTGTACCCCAAATGTGGGCTAAGCACATTTTGGGTGGGCTATTTGAAAGTGGAAAAGGAAGTTTTGCTAACTGAGAAGCAAACCATTTCAGTTTGGAATTCAGTTGTATAAACAACGTTTTGTGAATGACGTTCTTGTTTTCCCACAACTGGTATTAATACTGTCTCAGAAATGCTGCAAAGATGGCAAGGGAAGTTGACGGGTGTGTTTGCCTGTGGGATGGATATTATTAAGACCGACAATACCCGGTGCAGAAACAATCTCTTTAATCAGAGACACTTCAAAACAAGCTAGGGCACTAAGGTGGAGCAAGGTTATGAGAATCGACAGACGTTAGAAGATAAGTCAGTTACAGAATCACGGGGAGGGGGGCTCTGCTCCCCGGTCTCTTTCATTTCTCCAACACGCTGAGGTTTTGGAGTGGTACTTATCACGCACCCAAGAGCACAGCTGGCTGGCTAACCTCCACCAGGGTGTATTTTTCCCCTTTATGTTTGTTCCCCAGGGTTTCCTCTGGGTGATGCTAGACGATAACTTCTCAGCATCACTGAGCTGCGCTATTGTTGCTGCAGAACTTGGCGCAGAAACCCAGGCCCAGGGCAGAGCACCAAGCTAGGCCCAAAGGGATATGCGGCGAAAAAGAGGAAAGCTGGATCTTGTCATTGAGGGTCCTAATGGCAACTGAGAAGAAAAAAAAAAAAAAAAAAAAAAAAAACAACCCTACTCTTAAAACCCATAACCACATCAAGCAGGAAATAAGTTCCAAGAGAGTGATAAGAAAACGGGGCTGCTAAGGATGTGGGGAAACTTTTAAATGAAAAAACACGAAAAGCTTCACGGAGAAGGTGGTTAATTGATTCATCATCCCTCGAAGGGAAGGAAGAATTAAACGGCCTGGGAGATCTCAGCCCCGAAGTTTCCAGGGATAGTCGTCTTTCCCAATCCCTTCCTGGGAAGGACCTGGGAGGAGAGCAGCCCTGGTACCGGCTTATTCTGAAGCTGGAAGCTGCCAGTGACCCGGATGACTCCGCTCATTTTGCTGGAAGCTTTATTACCTACCAAATGTTATATAGAATTAGGTACAGGCTACGGCACGGTTAAAAATTCTTCCTTCTCAATGATTCTCTTTAAAAACATGCTTTGGGGGGAGATATTATAATTGAGTAGCCTAAATTTCTCTGCAGACTTCGGAAAACCCCTTAGCACCTGATTTCTGGCTTAAAAGAAAAAAAAAATCATCATTTATATTTTAAACCTCAAGCGCTCAATTTTTAAAACATCATCAGCGATAGATTAATAATGGCAGTACCGGAGAGACTCTGAAATAATCTTTAAACAGACACACACACACACACACACACACACACACACACACACACATTTTTTTTTTAATTTTAAATTTTAGGCTTCACATTTCAAAGTTTTATCAAACTGCCCCCCATCCGTAATTTAAACCATTGTTTTCCAAGGGAAATTTAATAATAAGTGCCGCCATGTGTTTCTGCTTAATTTTGGAAGCCTGTGTTATGCAGGCAAAGAGTCTCATTTGAAAATAATTCCTGTCCTTATTCTCAAACTGCCAGGGGAATAAGATTTAAAAAACATGTCGCAGCTCTCAAGTGTATGTTTTGCCTAAAGCCAAGCTGCGCTAGAAGATCAAAGTTTGTAGTGTAGTTTTAAAGTTAGACCAGGGTCTTGCTACCCGCTCACACATGGGGAGTGAAGGCCCCACAGCTGCGCGTGCAGGTCCTCCAGTAATTAGCCGGGTGCAAGGGAAGATTTCACCCCAGCCCTCGGGCAGGGTCCAGGGCTCAGAGCTGCAGTGATCTGGGAACCAAGTCCGCAAAGCCAAGCAGGCGCGGCAGAACACAGGTGCCCAGTGCGCAGGCGTCCTGTGTTCCATTTTTCTCCCTATTTGGGAGTCGCAGAAATCGAACACGCTGCTAGAGGGTGCGTAGTATACCTATTGCACCTGCCTTTAGCGGGGGCTATTTGTCTACAGGATATTTTCATTTCATAATGTTTAAAGATGGGCTTCCCAGCAGCTTCTTATTCTCTTAAAATAATGAACGTGTGTGTTGTGTGTGTGTGCGTGCGTGCGTGCACGTGCGCCCCATTTTTCTGCTGTTATCAAGTTGCCTCTTTCTAAACAGAGTAGAACTAACTGGAGATTCTCAGGACACCAGAATGACCTTTGGAGGGAGCTGAAAAGCACCCAGGTTTCTTCCACCATTAACAGTCTGCTCGTTTGTGGAAACCAAGCGGCAGAGCTCAGCTGTAAATGCAAACACGGGTTCTGAGGGATTTTAAGTATCTGTTGAGCCGTTGAGATACCGTCGCCCCCTGTGGCCTTTTATAGAAAAAGTTCCAGTGTTGCACAACTCGATTTGCACTTCTGTACATGCCCCTTAATCTAGCTCCAGGGGAACTCGGAACTTTGGAAAAGCAGTGGTGGTGATGGGAAGGTCGAGTCCTTCCCCAGGGGTGGTCGTCACCTGTCCTCCAACCTCGTCCCATCGAGGCTGAGCATTGGACAGGCATTTCTAGGTGGGCTTCTAGTGCCATGGACGCTTCAGTTGAATGCGGGTCCCCCAGCAGCTGCTCATAGAGAAACACACCAAGGCAGCTTGCCTGTTTTTAATCAGCGCATGCTCCCCACCACGTGTCGATTTCAGGCAGACAATTGTTCCATGATTTTACAATGGCGTCTAACCTTGCAGGCCAGATCCATTTCTGTGTGACTGATGATGAGAGGAACAGGTGGACTGTCAGGCATTGGATAGGCTGTCCACTTAGTTGATTTTACCTTGGAGAAGCGGAATCAACTCTGAGCGCTGTTTTCCTGGGACACAGGAGACCAGAAAAGTGGCAACAGGAGGCGAGTTGCCTGTGGATAGGTACCTAATTCACCCTTAAAGTTTTGCATAGCATCTTGGTGCGAAATGACCTTTTCCTTGCATCTTTCCAGATTTGTGGAGCCCCATATCTCTGCCAAAGAACTGCGTGGTTAGATAAAATCTTTTTCTTCCGTGCTGGTGCTAGAGGTCAGTATTGTGTGACAATGGAAACTTATTTAATTGTTTGAAATGTTAATCTGTTTGTGTGTGTGTGTGTGTGTGTGTGTGTGTGTGTGTGTGTGTGTGTGTGGTGTTTGTATAGATGCATGCATGCCACAGCAAATACATCACAGTGTCAGAGGACAACTTTGAGGAGTCATTTCTCCCTTTCCTCCTTTCTGTGTGTTCTGAGGATTGAACTCAGGTGATGAGGGCTGCACAGCACGTGCCTCCACCTACTGAACCATGTTGCCAGCCTGGGACTTCATTGTCATGCTCTTCTATTCCAGGTCCTAATCACTGCTAAAGGAGGCTGGGGTGAATGGAGAAGACTCTTGAGGGTAGTTGTATTTTGCATGTGAGAATATGTGTGTGGGTCAGCCGCAGGTTCTGGTGTTACGAACACAATTTTCTGCCCCTAAAGTTACATGTTAACTCCTTTCCTCTTAGCATCACAGAGTGTACCTATATTTGGAGATAGGGTCTTTAACAAGATAACTAACTGGAAATGACAACAGTAAGGTAGGTAGGAGCCACCCCCGTATATCTGATGCCCTCATAAAAGAGAGATCGGGAAATGAAGTCAGGATATGGACTAGAGGTGGTCATCTACCCAGCCTTGAGGCTTTGGGAGAAACCAATCTGTTGGCACAGTCTTTTAGGCTTTGAGCCTCCAAGATTTCGAGGAAAAGGATGATGCTTAGTCTTTCAGTGTGAGGCACCCCATAGCAGAAGCCCTTGTGGATATACACAGATTTGCTATGTTGTAAAGGTAGTACTGGATAGGGCCTCTTCACAGAGCTACTGGATAAACTTGTTCTCTCAAATGCACCTGAATGGATATTGCTAGAAGACAAAGCATAGACTGAACTTACTTCATTCAGTATATTTTCTAATTCTGTTTATTTGGGGATTCATTTTTTCAAAAGGGGTAATAGTTGTATCCCCAAGGATAAGAACTTAAAGTTTTTATTTTGTGTGTGTGTGTGTGTGTGTGTGTGTGTGTGTGTGTGTGTGTGTGTGTGTTGGAGTTGGGGGTTGGGGGAGGACCTGACACTACCAAACTGGCAAACTCTCACAATACCAGGTGCATTACAGATTGGTGTGTGGGCTTTCATGAATTGGTTGCATATAAATGAGGAACATTTAAATAAAAAGGAGATCTAGAAACTTTCACTAGTTTGGGGGCTTTTATTTATAGCTGCTTATGCACAATACTGACTTCCCTTCCCTTGGGAGCTGGTGTCGTATTGGTCTTATGGTATCTGTAGAAAGTGTGCACTTCACTGTTCTGTCAGGGGGCCTGAGACACTCCTGCATGTGGGAAATGAAGCACTGGGGATATGGGAGTGTTTAGGAGAAAAACTGACTGTCAGAGACACTGATTTGGTAGAAAGAGTCTGGGTCAGAGATCAAAGCCTGCACTTCATCCCAGCTGGGGCAAGGAGCATCTGGCTATAAGTCACCTTGATTTGGACATGTCTGGAACATTCCTAGATTGGTTGATCTGTCTCGAGATTCAAAACAGGGCTGGGATGAGCTGTTCTAGGGACTCAGAAGACCAAATTCAGTGACAGCCATGGCTGAGCTGCTATCTCTTCCTTTTGACCAAGTGACACTGTTCCCTCCTTAAACAAATGGAGAGAGAAGGAGAGAGAGAAAGAGAGAGAGAGAGAGAGAGAGAGAGAGAGAGAGAGAGAGAGAGAGAGAGAGAAGAGAGAGAGAGGAGAGAGGTCCGACTTTCCCAGAGCATATTCTAGCCTACAGCTTCCTAGAATCTTCCTGAAAGTGTTCACCTCTTTTCTTACCTTTCCTACTCTCTGCTCAGATGTTCAGTGCAGTGTTGTTATTTATATATTTATTTATTTAGCAAAGCGTCGCTTTCTCTCTCTGTGTGTGTGTGTGTGTGTGTGTGTGTGTGTGTGTGTGTTTGCATGTGAGTGGGTATGTGTGGATGTGTACACGAAAGGACCTTGAGTGTCTATACCTGTGAGGTCCAAGGGTGACATTGGGAGTCATCCTGGATTGCTCTACTGTCCTTATTGCTTTGTTTTGGGGGTATTCCAGGCTCAGCCTTCCAGGGTCATAAGTGCAAGCCGACACCATTTCCATATGGCATTTTTTGCATGGAATCTGAGAATCCAAACTCTCGCTCTTTTGCTTTCAAGGTAAAGGCTTTAACCTTGGAACCATCTTCCCAGTCCTCAAGGGGCATTTTTAAACCCTTTGCCTACTCCATTCTCAGAAGAACCACAGAGGAAGTGTCACCATTTTGCATTTGCTCCCTTCTTTCACTTCAGAGTGGATCAGGGATGGATTCCAGAGTCAAGGTGATGGAAGGCATTGAGAACAGAGTAAGCACACACCTGCCAGCTCTATTCCCTGAGGACACTGTCTACAGTGGGTATCTGCTTCTTAAGAGGCATGTCCTGGTGTTGTCCATGTCTCCTCATCTCTATAGCAAGATGGCAGTATCAGGGGAGATTGAGGTCACGATGGTTTATATTCTAATCCCACATCCGGTTTTGCATAGCACAGAGTAAGTCCTCAATGTCTACTGAGGACAGACCCATTATTGAATCTATTATTTCCTCATGTCCAAAGCACCATGGCACAACTCTGTAATGGGGCATCATCTTGTTCATTGACATCAGCCTGTGAGGCTCTGATCACCTTCATTTTGCCATGTGCAACACCAAGACGTACTGCTAAGATGTTCGCACACATTAATGGAGTATTTACCAATTTGAAAAGAGACGTGACAATGTTTAACATGTGTCTGGAATCAGAAGCTGGGTGTTAATGTAGACCCAAACAGCCCATATCAAAACACCCTCATTGTTCACAATGCTGAAAGAACTTGGGGTGGCAGGTTGATTACTCTCCTGCTAGTAGGAGCATGAATTCTACCTTTCCATGGGAGTAATAACACAAAGAACTATTCAATGGAAACATAAAGCTTATGAATTGGCAGCAAGGAGGAACACTGACATTTGGTTACATTGTTTTTTCCCCCCATAGATCATGTTTTGAGAAGAGGCGTTAGATACTTGAGCAAATTTGGACCCAGATCCCTTGCTTTAGGGCTGAAGGAACTGGGGATGTTTAGCATGGGGAAGAGAAAACATTGGGTTATGCGGTGGTTGAGGGGTTAGCTTATGAAAGAGGAAATGTGTTTGTTTAGGGAGGTACCAGTGGGTAAATTGATAGCCTGTGGGTTGTGGGCAGGCAGAAAGCCTTGGTCCCTATGCTGGGCAGAGATTTCTGGCAATGAACTGTGAATATACTGGGGCAAATGAGATAACTGGAAAGGATTAATGAAGAGTTGGGGGCTGGAGTAAGTTGGGTTTTCTGGTCTGCTGGTATTTCTAAAAATGAATTTAATTCAAACACAACTCCAAATCATAAGTACTGAATTATGAGATAATTTGAAATAAGGCAGAGCCATGAGAATTCATGGTATTTTTTTTTTCTCCTTTACTCTCAGTTTTTGGTGCCACAAAGTGTCTGAGAATCAATCAAATCTCAAGGGAAAGGAGAATTTGGGTGAGGGTCTCAAATTTGCACTGGCAGACAGAGAATATTGTCCCTGTTTTACCTAAGGGACTGGGTGATCTCAACTGATTTACCTATTTTTGAAGAAGCAACTTTGGCTTGAAAGGGCTAGTGGCCATTATGTTCTTTGCACGACACTGGCCATAGTCAGTCATATTTTGCACAGTCTGGAAAAATTTATCTGATTTTTCTGCTCCCTTTGAGCAGTGGGCACAGTTGAAACAAAGACTGTTAGAGGCCGCAGTGGGGACTTAGGCCTGGCAAATAGGAGACATTGTAAGGTGCAAGCTGCTGTCTGAAGTGATATAAGAGAAAACGAAAATCTTGCCTGTCAGATTATTGAGGCAGCAGTAGCTAGCAGAAGTGAATTGTTTGTCTTAGTAATACACACCAGCAAACAAGTAATGCCAGCCAGACCTAGCATGGCTGGGTCGCAGTGTGTGCTTCTTCCTGTTTGTGTGTGTACAACCTGGTATTTCTAGAAGACTTTCCTTTCTTGGGAAGGCATCAGTGCTTTGCTTATTCCCTTAAAGATTTAGCAAAACATCAAATAAGTGTGGAAAAGGTGGGTGTGGTCCTAATTTGCTATGCACCAGCTCCTTCTAAACACCATGTTGGAGGAAATCTGCTGAATCTGCTTAGATATCTGCAACCCATTCATAAAAAAACTATGCTCTTTCTCACTGTTAGGAACATCAGTAATCTCTGTTTAGAAAAGTCAGTCTTCTAGGCTGCTTCCTGGCTCAGATAATCCAGGAGGTAGACAAAACAATGAAACCACTCTGCCCTTTTGCTTTTGGCTGTGCTTAGTGGTAATAAGGCTTTTGATTCAAACAACTCTAATACTACGGAAGTCCTTTCTTCAAGCAGAAGAGAAAGACAACTTGTCGCTCATGAGGGTGATACCCCTTCATCCATGGCTTCCTTTCCACAGCACCCATCACCCCCATCCACCCATGACCCCCAACATGTACATATTAAATTGTAATTTCTAGTGTGTGCTGTTCTGAATGGCTGTCACAGTCTGTCCCAGCCTGGATGGGAATCCTCTCTTTGTCAGACACTTCAACGCTGCTTGTGCTATCCACCTGCTCATCACTCAGCAGTTGTCTCATCAGATCTACCGCCACAGAGTCATGCTGCTCATGCTCCTGATTTCACTTAAGATCTGATGACATGCAGCGCAAGAGCAGCGATGCTGGAAACCCAGACGTGCCACAGAGAAGCTGGGACGTGCTGCCTGTGGATACAGTATGACATGGCCCAGGGAGATGGCTCAGTGAGAAAGGCGCCTGCTAGCCAACCTGGTGACGTGGTGGCCACATGGTGGAAGGAGAGAAGTGACTTCTGAAAGTTGTCCTCTGATCTGCACCCATGCATGGTGGCATATACACACCTGTTCTCTCTCTCTTTCTCTCTCTCACTGCCAAATAAATGAAGTAAAAATTAAAAAAGATACAGTAAGATATTTTGAGAGAGGTAGAGATCAAATTTATATAACTTATAATATGTTGTTATAATTACTTAAAATAAGCAAATATATAGATAGTAAAAAATAAATGCAGTAAGCCATTTTGAGAGAGGGAGAAACCATATTCATATAACTGTTTTATTTTTAAAAATTTTTTAATTATTTTATTCAATTTTGTGTGTGTGTGCGTGCGTGTGTGTGTGTGTGTGTGTGTGTGTGTGTGTGCATAGAACCACGGGTGAATTCGGGAACCCCCATGGACCGCCTCCACCTCATTGTTTACTCTGCCTCGGGATTCACAGGCTCTGCCCTACCAGGACCAGAAACGCAGGCCCCCCCTGCTTTTGCATGACATCTATACATGGGGTCTAGGATCCTCACTCAGGACCTTCTGCCTGCAAGGCAGAGGCTTAACCCCTGAGTCACCTCTCCAGCCCCTCATATCACTTTTGTTATAGTACATTGTTGCAATCATTTTCAAGTAAGTAAATAAATAAAATACTGCAAAAGGAAAATCTTAAATAAATAAAATATTAGAAATAAATGCAGATTTTTAAATTTTTAAATTTCTTTTTTTAGCTTCTCTCCATTCCCCCCTTCCTCCCATCCCTCTCCCTTTCCTTCACAAATCAATTCCACTCCTTCCCACCCTCCTGCTTGGCCACTTCTATAGACCCCAGGGTTCCCTCTAGCTTATCTACTCTTTTGGGGGTTCAGGCCTCTGTGGCATACCAAGTTACCCGTCCTTGAGCCACACCCTACTGATAGGGACATTTCCCTTCACTTATCCAGCTCTAGTCTCTAAGGTTTCTACTGTATGTTCTTATCTCTCTTGAGTTCTTTGACAGTCTAAGGGAGCATGTTGGTATGTCAGTCATTATGTAGGTCTGGTAAGGACAAGTCTCACTGCAGTGAGTTCCTGGATATAGCATTTCTACTTTGAATGGAATGTTTTGTCCAGTGGTGGACCTTCCCCTGTTTAGGTTTTACAGTCTAACTGCCCTGTCTTCCACGAGGTTCTCTAAGCTTTGGGATAGGAAGAGATTAGGTTAGCCTGGTTCTGGGTGAGCATTGCTAGGTCACCCGTGCTCTGCATTATAGCTGGATGTTGCTGTCTACTCCACTGCTCTTCTACTGACCTAGGCTCTATCCTAATGAGGTGTTGAGATTCTGTACCTCTGTGGTAGAAGAAGACTTCTAGACTGAGTGCTAAGTGTTCTTTGTATCTATGAGTGTAATAGTAGCTCTTTACAGAGCAGTTTGGTGTACTGTCTTTCTACTTATAAGTTCATAGGCTGTTTTTCCCTATTAATCTATTTTCTTCCTTTTTTAGGTTCTTGTTCTAGTTAACAGTAATAGGAATGTGTTCTATTCTGACAAACGAATCTTAAGTTCAGTCAGAAAACTGTTGGTTGTCTGCTTGCATGCCACTATTATACTGGTCACCTGTTGCCATGGTGATTTTTATTGCAACTTGTAGATCGCATGAGTTGATGAGGCCTGTGAGTATTTCTCTCTCCCAGTAGCTTCTACAGTGCTCCTTGGTACTGTGTAAGCTCTCCGGCAAGGAGGAAGCCCTCAGACCAGTTCCAGTTGATGTATTTTGTCCATGTTCTATGATCCATATGTGTTGCAACTTCAGCAATAGGGTCTTACTGATGGTTTTTTGGAGAGCAACCAAGAGCAATGGCAAAAGCCTATATTGCTTGGTGCCCTTTGAGACTTTTCTGATCAACAAATACAGATATTTTAAGATAGGATAATTTGAGAGAAGATGCCATATTCATATAACTTTTGTTATGCTATATTGTAAATATAGCATAAACAAATCATATATTATACATAAATAAAATATTAAGCAAAATATTTAAATACCACAAGATATTTCAACAGAGGAAGAGATCCCATTCATATAGCTTTTATTGTAGTATAATGTTATAGTTGTTGAGGATTTTTACTTATTGATAATCTTTAACTGTATATAACTCATAATCTGAGCTTTATCATCATGTGTAGAAAATAGCAATGTACGTAGAGTTTGTAGTTCAGGTCTATACAAGGACCATGGAATGGACCTCACATGTATAAAGGACACCAGTGTGCTGAGTTGTTAATGAGATGAGAAAGGACCAACATTTCTGCTGCGAGTCATGTGATCTCAGTGGCCACCGTGGATGCTACCCATTGTCAAGGGTAACTGGAGGGATAAAGTGCCCTGAGTACCAGCAGCATTCTTCCTCAGCAGCAAAGGGAAGAGAAGACTTGATTTGCTCTATTAGTCAATGTCCAATGGCCATGACAAAATATCTGAGAAAAATCAATGGGAAGGAAAAATAGTTTAATGTGACCTGCTGTTTGAGACACTTCAACCCATGAACAAATCTTTAGGACAATGTCAGAGTTGGAACATGGCAGAAAAATGTGACATAGGAAAGCTGCTTGCTTGAGGTGAGGCAGGAAGCAGCAAGTGGGGAGATGCTGGGGACAAACTACATCCTTCAAGGGCATGTGCTCAGACACTTGCTTCTTCCTTTTAGACTCTTCCTCCTAGTTTCTACTATCTCTCACTACTGCCTTCAAATTGTAAATCTGTCAGTGTGTTAACTCACAGGTTAACACTCATATACAAATTGCTGTTCCCAAGTCCCATCTCTAAATATTTTGTTTAGAGACATCAATGCATGAGTTTGGACAGGGTTATTCTATACCCAAACCATAACAGTTGTTCTCTGAGTAGATATGCATGCCATTTTCCTAATTCTAACTGGTGTTCTTTTATTCAATGAAATGACAAGTATTTGTGTGTGGATTATCACACCGGATACTGGGGTTATAAATTTACAGAGGGGTGGAGGCCTGTCTCCCTGAGCAGCAAGTCTAGAGATGGAGGAAGGAAAATAAACAAAACAACTCCCCAGCCAGATCCTCAGTTATGAGTGTTGGGGAGGGGGATGTGGTGAGCTTAGCATCCATTTGGAACTGTGGGAAGGGATGCTTTGGGTTTCCACAGTAACTGGAGGCTAAGCTTGATTCTTGGTGCCTGGTGACTGGATTGTTAAATGACCACCAGTCAGGCTTGGCCCTGTGCAATGAAGAATGTTTCATTCAAGACAGCAATAGTCTCTGTGGAGGAGAGCTGAAGGATTGAGCGATGAACTTCCAGTCAAGGGCTGTAGAACCTGTCACATCCACCTTTCTTTTCTAACATGAGGAATGAAGAGATCTGCAGAGCAATTGCACTGAGCTTAAGGTTGCCGAATTAGGTGTGAAGTTATGTCTCCGCTGAAGTTCCGGAAGAGATTAAGGACAGCTTTGGTGTAACAGGCCCTTTGCTTATGGCTTGTATGGCTCCAGGGGAAACTGCTCATGTTTCTTTTGGCTTGTGTTTAAATAGTTATTGCTGCCTTTTTCTGATAGATGGCAATAAAACATCTTGAAAGAGGGCATCCTGTTTCTTCTCACTGAGCTAGTAAGGCTGGGATAGAGGAAGCAGTGAGGGAATGATAGAATATAGACAGCTTCCAATGTGGAGAGGACTTGAAGGAACTGTGACTGTGTTTCTGACCAGTACATTGCAGACAGCTTCAGCAGGCTTTGACCTGATGGAGGGATGTGCGCAACAGCTATGAGAGAGGCCCCAAGGTCGTGCAACTTTCTCTGTGACCTGTTTGTCGATGGATTATAATCTCAGGTGGGAAGAAAACACTCTATTCAGTTCACCTTCAATGAGACAGACACTGCTGTAGTTCTTTTCTATCTGCTGCTGTGAAACAATCCTCAAACACTGTTAGGTAGAGCTGGTGATATTTATATGGTTTACAGTTCTAGAGGGGAGATATAATTCATTTAGGTGGGAATCTCATAGCAAAAGGCATGACTTGAAGGCAGAAGCTGGAAGGCAGGTGTCATAGTTAGGCACAGATGCCAACTTGACAGTTGAGGGTTTGAGCTCTGGGCATATTTGTAGACAATTAATGGTTGAGTTAAGCCCAGAGCAAACCTGCAAAAGATTGTCTAGCTGATGGGGAAGGTCCAACCCATGGTGGGTGGGACTAGGCCCTGGAATAAAATACCAAGAGTGGATTGAGAAAGTTGGCATCCTTGTGTACACTTGGCCAGACATGCTGGTCTGGCAAGTAAGGATCGTCCCTCTCTCAGCCCCTACATGGTGATGATGGTGTGGCCAGTCCCTTCAGCCCTGGTGATGGTGCATGCTCTCCTGTCAAACTAGACTGAGAATTGTAACCAGAAAATTGTAAGAGAATAAACCCCTTGTTCCCTTAAGCCGTTTGATGTCATTTGTCAGCAACCATGCAAGCAAACTGCAATAGCAGGTTCAGTTCATAGTAGCTATCATGGAAGCACAGAAAGTACAGTACCAACTGATGAAACAGGACAGGACCTTCTATGGCATCCCTTCCTCCAACAAAGGTCCACCTCTTAAACCTTCCCAAACATTAACATCAGCTAAGGATTCAAATACATGAGCCTGTTGGGGGAGTGTGGCAACTCATATTCAAACTATGACAAACCCCATCTAGAATGTGAGGAGGCTGTTAGGCTATGATGCTCCACGCACATCAAGAAGATACAAGGACGCGCACCACATAATCTATGTCTTCGGGAAAGCAAAGACCACCACTCCAGAAGGTCTGGAAAGGTTTTCCTAAGTTACTGAGCAAGGGAAGGAGTCTGACTTTTCTTTTTTAATGGCTAACGAAATGGGCTGGGTGAAAGCAGCCAGGTACAACAAATTACAAGGTTTTAATCTCCCCAAGGAGGGAGCCTCCAGACTCTCTTGCCAGCTTGTTTAGATGCAACCTCTCGCTGAGACAGCTGGAATTTGTGATGATTGCTGGGAAGGCAACCGATTGGTTTCTCACTCTCTTCCTTTGGCATGGGAGGGGCAGAGAAGAAGCCCAGAGAGTTTGATGGAAGCAGACTTCCTGGAGTCTAGTGACTACAGTATAGTCAGTCAACAGAGAGCTCACCTGCATGTGAGTCAGAATCATTCAAAGCATAGAGAGGTTAAGATGTGGTTCAGCCTTTGGGTTCTAGAACTTTCCTTGAACTCAGTCCCTGTGACAGTTCTGTCCTATCTGGAGTCAAGGATCTGGGTGATGCTCTTAATGCAAAGGCAGTTTAAGGAATGGTGTGCTTGACACACCTTGCTTCCACACTGCCCGGGAATGAAGAGTATCACTGTTCCCACCCTTTCCCACGTTGCTGAGACAAATGATGGGCAACTGATCTTACTGTAGCGCCAGCTAAATACACTTGGGGATAGAAGAGAACAGGAAAAGAAAGGAGGCAGCATTATTGAGGCAACAATTCAGACTTAATTGCTTTTGATATAGACCGCCCTTTAAAAATAGTTGGGTTGTTTAAAGGCTGCAGTAATTTATGGAACACTCTGCTTGCTTCCAGGGGAAGTCGACAAGTCTGGACTGAATCAAAAGAATCAGCATAAATCTCAGCCGATGCCTAATTTTAGAGATGTCTGGTCCTTGAGCGAGTTTTGCCACAGCCAGATGGGGTGGGAGACACCATTTGAGGGTGGAAATGCTTGAGGTGCCAAGTTGAAGCTCAAAAGGTTAAAGTCTGTGTGTGGGGGGGAGGTGGATAAATCCCAAGCACAAATGAATTGGATCGTGGAAAGAGTTATGCACTATAGACTGGAGTCCTTGGGGGAGGGAGGCTGCCGCAGTCTTGAAGGATCTAAATATTATGTAATTTCTCTAGGTCTTGGGGCTGAATGCCTTTGAGAAACTGAACTGGCTCTTTCTATGAACCACCCCAAACAGAACGAAGCATGTGACCTTGAGCAGGTCACTTGGTCCTTTCAAGATTTTAGCTGCCTTTTGTGCTCCTCAATAAAGATTTGCTGCCTTTCTTGGGTTTGTATGGAAGCAGATTTCCTGGAGTCTAGTGACTGCAGTATAGTCAACAGAGAGCTCATCTGCATGTGAGCTAGAATCACTCAAAGCATGGAGTGGTTGGGCGATGGTCCATGAGAAACTTATAGATGAAGTTTCCCAACATAGGTCCCTGTCCTGCTCATCTCTGCGGTACCTGCTGCACCAACCCTTGGCACTTGGGAAATGCTTGCTCATGAGAGGGCTGATCTTCTGGTGAATTAAAGCTCAGAACTTCTATGACCTCGAATTCTCACAACCTAAGACATTTGTAACCATTGGCCCTGTCCTTTGTAGTCCTTAGCACACTGGTTCTAGTGAGTTTCTTACTGCGATGCTGAAGACAAGTTTGTTATTCTGACAGATGTAAGAGCAGGAACAATGAGATTTTCCAAAGTAGATGAGTAACTCCTTATTCATTTAGGGGATGAATTACCAGAAGCCAGAGTCTAGGTTTATATTGCAACACATTCGAAGGGTTTGGTAAGCATTTCTCAAAGCTTTCTTCTTTGACCATCTGTACCAGAATGTTAGGCTAACATCTTGTTCCCAGGGCCTGGTCGTAGACAAGGAGTCAAAACATCTTGGTATGCAACAGCCTTGCCAATGTCTAGAAGATAATGTCCGACTATCCTCATCGCACCTTCTTACTGCCCTCTCTTCCATGATGTTCCTTCCCTAAGCCTTGGGTGGGGGTGATTTAAGTCATCCCTCTTTTTTGAGATCGGGTCTCATGTAGCTCAGTCTGACCGCAAATTCGCTGTAGTTGAGGATGATACTATGCCTCTACCTTCCAAGTGCTGGGGTTATAAGGGTCTGATTTTTTTTTTTTAATGAATGTTTTCGTACTTGTGATTTTAGGGTTGTGTTCTTGGAAGTTAATTTTTTTGGTAATTATGTGAAAGAGTTATTTGGCTAACCTTCACAATAAGGTTAATCAAATAAATCTTTCTTCAGTGTTTCTTATGCTGTTCTCTTCTATCAGAGGAGTATTTTGTCAGTCTTCATGGTTTGTATTTCCAATCAAGAATACAAGTCAATCTGTGTACACGTGATCTAAAGCTGTACCTATGTGCTACAGTTTGCCTGCATTTTGTCAATATATTCACAACCAAAGAACTTAGGGGCACAAAGGTGTTTTGTTCTTTCTTATGATCCTTGGTTCTGTAGTTCTTAGTCCAGTGTGGCAGAAGAGTTCGTACCGCCATCAGGAGTTTAGAGACCACACCATATCTACAGGATTGCTCAGAGAGGAGAAAAATCTCACTTTCCAGGCCACGAGTTTGCCAGACTATGCTGAAGGATGCCAAACTACTGAACCAGTCTCCTCCCTATAATACCCTTGCCCAGAGAATGGTCCCACCCACTTTGATAGGCTAGGTTTTCCTACATCAGTCAGGCAATCTGCTGACTCAGTGCTTGCCATAGCTACTTGATTCTTCACAGATATACCCAGAGTTTAGCACACAAACACACACAGTATCTCATAGTATCTATCTCAGGTTTCCTAATATACATAGCTCCTTATTTTTTTTTTTAAATCAGGGTGCATCCTGTGATTGCTATACAGTTAACAGTACCCCTAGCCTCTACTACTAGATGCCAGTAGCTAGCTTGTATATGGGAATTAACATGCCACATGTTTGCGATAGATATAAAGCCACCTTCAGTTGAAATTCATAGGTTTATTCACATATGTACATTCTGAAATATATTTATTTATCTTTCGTCTTCCCATTTCTTAGACACATGGTGGCAACAGACTGCTGATTTTCTTTACCTAAGTTTTTCTCATTCAGTAATCTCACTCCTGCAGTAGTAGACAAGTAAACCTTCCTTTTTCAGTTACATGTGGTGGACCACTGGTCCCCAATGCTCCAGAAGTCTTTCAGCTTATGTGCACATGGGTACACAACGGGCCTGTCGCTATTTGGGTCAGCATACAGAGACAGCTTCATACTCCCAAATGGCAAGAAGCATTGTCTAGAAAAAAATTAAAAGGACAATTTATCTTTTCCTTGACCCCTATCCATCACCGTTTTAAGCTCCAAACGAGTTTTATTATCTTCCTCATGAATGACTGTGTTTTGTTTTTGAAAGCAAGTTTCCATTGTTAAATTTCCAACCTTTTGAAACCCAAGTGAAGAGCATTTTTGGCTCCTTAGTTACTGTCATTTTATCACTCATGCATCTGCACCTGGACCTAGGGAGAGCTGCTTGCCAATTTGCAAATATGTAGATTTGAACATGCATACAGCCTAAAATTTCTATCAGTTTCGCGAAGTATGTTTTAGGTCTCTATTGTTGATTTTTCAGGTGTGTGTGTGTACGACTTTTTCTTATCCCATCACTCCGTGGGGTATCCTCTGTTCCCTCCAGTCACCAACTATGAGGATCAAGGAGCTATCCCAAGTTGTTAAGTGGGACTCAAATTTAGGGACTTGGAATTCCCAGCTGTTGCTATCACAGAGCGACTAGAACATTAGTCTGCTCTGAAGATCAGCAGGCAAAATCTGCTACAGGATGTGAAGTGGGACCAGGAGCTCCCAGGGTGTTTGGAAGAACTCTCAGAATGAGGATTCAGAGGCCAGCTCCAGGAGCCCCCAGCTGGGCAGGAGGAAATGAGGTCTCTGCTTTCTGCAGGGGAGACACCAGAGAGTCCCTGAGCCCAGTGTGATGATAGGCCAATTCTTCTGGGTTCCTACAGAAGCCTCGGAACACAACAACCTGCCCTTTCTGACAAATTAGAAAGCAGAGCTGACATTAATTATTGTGTCACCATTATTGTGTGACATACAGTAATCCAATACATTTATGTAAAGCCAGATATTAAAATGTTTGTTTTTCCTTTAAGCTCGTGAACTTTCCCTCTGCTGCTCCTCTTAACAAGATATGCTATTAAAGAAAAAGTTGAAAGTTTGGAAAATCCTTCATTTCCACATCAGTGTCATATTCCAATAGTCTGAAAAAGTTAACAAGTATAAAATGATGTGGTCTGCAAAGACAGAGTTACAGGGGGTCTTCCTAAGGAGGCAGGTCATCTCACAGTAAATAAAGGGATCTTTACTAATTTTTTTTGGTATGTGCATTCGTGTAAGTGTTTTGCATGTCCTTTATGTATGTTTGCACGAATGTGGGTGCATGTGCATATATGTGTTGTAGAGGACCCAAACTGACATCTGGAGTCTTCTCCCATTGCTCTCCACTTTTATGATTAAGGCAGGGTCTCTCAGTTGTGCCTAAAGCTTGCCAATCAACTAGGCTTACTAATCACCTTGCCCTGAAATTCTGTTTTTGCCTTTGAAGCTCTGGAATTGCAGGCGACCCCACACCTGTTCTCGTTTTACATGGGTTCTGGGGATCCAAACTCCTAATCTTACGCTTGCAAAGCACGGTATGCACTGAGCCATCTCCCAGCTCACTCTCCTAATTGTAAAAGGAAATAATCTTTTAAGCAGGAGGCATACAGTCCACTAACTCAGAAACCAAGGATACTGTTTTCATTGGCCCCTGTTTCACGCATTCGCCCTCTTTTCTAATCACACCTACCATTCTGAACTCATTCTGGCAGAATTGCATTTTTGCTACATCTGTTTTTAGAATCATCCCTTGTCTAGGCACTGAGAATAACTCACATCCAAGAGCAAAAGCCAAAGTATAAGTTTGTGGAACAGGAAGGAGGGGTGATTTCTTTTGACCAGTTAGGTCCTACATTGAAGAGATTCTTCGCTCCTCACTGGGTTTTTATCTCTATTCTAAGTTTTGCATTTCAAAATGAATGTGTCCGCTTACTGCTGGGTTTTGCTTGTCTTTCATCAGACAAATACCACCTCGTCATTGCTTCCACCCCCTTCCCGCTCCCCCACCTCCTTCATTAGAACCTTCCCTCTGTTTCCTCTCCTCTTTTACTTCACTGAGAGCAGCTGGGCTATGTGCTTACAGCAAATTAGCTGTAAAATAAAGCAGACTCTTTCCCCATTTTATTTTTTTTTTCGGATGTTATGGGAGAAAGGTGGTTAGAGAAATTATCCTGTGCTGAGCAACTTGTGGACAGCCATCAAATAAACAGAAGTTATAGGTGGGCTCACTTGCACCCATGAACCATCATAAGAGCATTTCTCTAGGGGTTTGCGACCCAGCACCATCCTTCTGCATCCTCAACCCTCAAGCTCTTCGCCAGTGACATTTTCTTCTGTTCTTGATTTTCACAGACCTCCACCGGAATGAAGTCCCAATTGGAATGTGAGTTCTTTAAAATATTGCAAAATCTAATGGTAGTCCCAGTGTTTCTTTGGCTGCGATCTTCTGTGGATGTTTAAAAATGCAACAGCAATCATTACAGTTCTTTGTCAATTTAAAAGGCAGGCGGGTGCAGAAATTGTGTATGAACCCAAGAGGAAAATGAACTCTTGAAGGGAAAGAAGTAGAAATGAGTTGGATGAGAGCAAAAGGCACCATTAAATGAAATCCTTCCCTTAGCAACTTCCGGATACGTGTCTGGGTTCTCTATCCCCATGGTGGGTGGCAACACAACAATGCATTTTAGTTATGGTTCGTGGGTACATGATGGTGCCCAGGAGGCTAGCATAGTAGGACTCTTCAGAAGATCACATCATGCTTTCCTCAATTTTTTAAAAAATATTTATTTATTTGAGAAGAAATACACACTCAAACACATACACACACACACACAGAAGGAGGGAGGGAGAAAGACAGGGAGGGAGGGAGGGAGGGAGGGAGGGAGAGAGATAAACAGAGAGAGAGAGAATTCAACAAGAACTTTTAGGGATTGAACTCTGATCTCCATGATTGTAAGCAGGCACATTACCCACTAAGGTATCTTGCTGGCCCCAGATAAAATCTATCCAGATCAAATCTATGTTTAGCGTTCCTTGACAAGGTGATCCAAATGATCATGCTCACTTGGCTTCTCTCCCAGTAAAATGGAATGTTCCATATGAACACTTCTTTGTTCTGTACTGCACAGCCCAGATCGCTCTAGGTGGAGTGAATGGAAAGAAATCTTCAATGGATGCTTGAGGAGGTCCACTCACCAACTACCACACACCCCAGTCATACTCTTAGTAATTGTCAAACTTTACTAAGTAATGGCATATTCTGTTTCCCAATAAAGCATTACTTGGCATTTAGGTATGTAAAGCAGTAAAAAGATCACAGGAATATCTTGAAGCTATTTTGTATCTTTCAAATTTGTGCCATTATTGTTTCCAAATTAAATTCTCTTGACTTTTATTTTTAATTAAATATTTTCAATATTTAAAGTGGCACTCAATATTCCGGAGTCCTTGGTTATAGGCACAAAAACACTGAAAGCAGGAGTTGCATTTGATTGCCACTATGCTACATAACAGTCTCACTGCCCAACTTATTTCTCCCTCTGCATGAATTTTGACTTTGACTGTGGAGTATGGGGGAAATTTCTAATGTAGTCATTTAAGTGGAGGCAAATAGTAAGATATAATATTTTAAGAAAAAAAATCTTTTGTTCTCTATCTTTTGTTCTCAGGATACCTTATAAGGACATTCTACAGAAGAGAGCTTACAAGAGGCATAAAATCAAGTTAACCTGGGCTGAAGAGATGGCTCAGGGGTTAAGACTTTCCCTCAAAAGCAAAAGGACCTGAGTTTGGATTCCAGACCTCCCGTAAGAGTTCTGGGTGGAAATGGCAGTGGCCTACACTTCTGCTCATGGAAGATGGAGTCTGGCAAACCCCAGAGTAAAACAGTAAGGCTATAGGGCAATCCGGGATGATTCCTGATGTTCCCTTGAGCCTTCACAGGCACACCCAGTGCCCTCTTTTGCATTCACACAAACTCCCACACATCCAAACACATGCATACATCCACATCTACCCTGGCAAAAACAAAACAAAATAAAAAGTTAACCCGACGCTACCAGGATATGTAGATGAAGCTTCAGATTTGCTTTTTAATTGAGCATTTCAAGTTAACCACATAAAGACAATCAAACGAGTGTTTGCAGACTGTCCCTGTGGCAAACCTCCAGGGAGGAACCTGGGGTGAAAACCGTTGTGTATAGATATCTTCAGAAGAACTGAGGGCTCCATCAGCGTCTTGGGAGCAAAGCTACTAGGATCAGTGAAGACAGAGCACAGACATATCACCTTAGTGCTCTGGGAGGGTCTCTGGCCTATTTCAGGGTTGCTGGGGCAACTCTCTATCCTAATCTTCTGTGAATAGCAGGATTTCATCAGATGGTTTCCTTAGACTGGGGATGCTGGAGACAGCCTTGCAGCTCTCCCTGATTATCAGCTGTAGCTGTATGCTGCTGCGGGACAGGCAGCCATCAGACACAGGGAGCTACTTGAATACAAATTCTTCTCTGTATCTCCACAAAATTAGACATTTGATTTCTGCAGTTCCTCTAGGCACATGTCAGATACTCAGTAGCCACCTGAAGCCATTGGACACCACATTGGATAGCACAGACCTAAGACATTTGTACCTCCTCAGAGAGCTCTATTGGACACCTTCTGATCTCATCAGGCTAGCTGCTCTTTTTGAGGTTATTCTTGCAAGGAGCTTGTAGCAGTTCGCCTGCATGGCTGCTGATAAATCACCATCAAACAGCTTAAAGGAACAAGGGCTTTATTTTCTCTTATAATTCCTGGTTATAATTATTTGTAGGAGAGTTCATACCAGCACCAGGGCCGAGGGAACTGGCCACACCATCTGTACATAATGGCTGAGAGAGGGACGATCCTTACTTGCCAGACCAACATGTCTGACCAAGTGTGCACAAAGATGCCAACTCTCTCAACCAGCTCTCTGTACTTTATTCCAGAGCCTAGTCCCACCCATCACGAGCTGGGCCTTTCCCAGCTAGACAATCTTCTGCAGGTTTGCTCTGGCTTAACTCAACGACTAATTCTCTACAAATGTGCCCAGAGCTCAAACCCTTGACTGTCAAGTTGACACCTGTGCCTAACAATGACAGAGGTTATAACCAGTGCAGATCATTTCTTCCCCCAACTAATGAATTTTGAGTGAAAGCTGAGCAGGAAATACCCAGGGTGACCGTCTGGTCCAGAAGCCTGTCCTCATTGTCAATAGTCCATTACAGAGCAGGAGACAGTTATGGGGCTGATGTTCATGGCAGGGGATTTCCTTAAAGAAAAATGTACACATAGTAATTAACAAAGAATTCCAGAACCAGTTCACAAGTCTGAATCTACTCAGCCACTATGGAGTATTTTATTTCAGGAAAGTTAATTTCTCAATGGTCTTGTTTTCTTCTTTGGGCGTAAGAATATCACTTATATCATCAAGCAGTTGTGAAAGTCAGGCCTCAGCCTGACTTTTGTGAACACCTGATACAATTCAGTTATTGTTATCACATCCATCATGAGAATGATTACTTAAAAATTCCCAAGTCAGAGATTAGCAACAAGAACATGAATGGTGAGAAGAGAGCAATATTTTAGGATTTAGAAGTTATTGGTCACTATAAAATCCTCACTCCTAGATTTTTTGTTTCACCTCCTGAAAGACTGAAGGAATATTTTAAAGAGAATTGTCCACATTTTTTTTTTGGTTGTGGATGTCTTTCTATTATCACCACCCGTGAAGGACAACTCAGCAGAACATTAAATTCACTCACAGGTCCCGAATTATTCCTTTCAAACCTAAAGGAGCAATCTGGTACTATTCTGGTTTTCTACTGGGGTATCTTATCTTGAAATCCCAAACAATTAAACTGTGAAGCAAGAGTTCACATGCAAGTAGCTTACTGGGGTGTAGGGGGGATCAGAGGAGCGGGAATTGAAAGCACAGAAGACTGTCAATAGATGGTCCAACAGAAGGAGCAGGTCATCAAGCTGGAGATCACAGTGCACACCTGCAGCCGGACAAAGCTGAGCCAGAACTGGGTTGATTGTGGGAGTCAGTAAAACACATTTCTTGCAGGTAACCTGTCAGGGGAATGAGAGAACCCTGGATCCTGTCACTGACTGGTAGGACATAGACCTTAGGTGTTACTAATTGCTGGAACTTGTAATATCTGCTAGAGTGGGCAAAATATTTATGGGTATCAGTTGAAAGGACTGATAAAAGGAATCCTGGAAGCTATCAATTGGAAATTATTAATTAGTGTTGGGTACTCTTCTGCACAGGGCAGAGACTTATGACCTCTTCTATCATAAGTAGATTCTTTCTGTTGTGATGATCCTTGACTGATAAATGATATTTCATTTCTGTCTCTGACTCTCCATTTTTCTCATCTTCATCTTCCTCTGTGATGATGTTGTATTGCTCTTTCTCTCTAACTTTTGTTGTATCAACCTGTTTGACATACAAACTTAGCTCTGAAACTTTTAAAAACTGTATTTTATGAGAGAGAGAGAGAGAGAGAGAGAGAAAGAGAGAGAGAGAGAGAACATGTATACATACCATGACACATAGGTGGAGGTCTGAGGACAACTTTTAGAAGTCATCTCTCACTTCTCACCACATGGATTCTGGGGATTGTATTGACAGGTTTGACAGCTGGCACATTACACACTAAGCTGTTTCATCAGCTCTGAAAGTTTTCTTTAATTATGTCTTTGATTACTTCCTTGACACCAGTATTTGTCTCTTACTCTGAACTAACTATAGGACCCAAATACTACCTGTGTGTTTTGTCCTGTATATCATGTTATCAGATATTTTTGTGTTTGTTTTTTTAACCTCATGAATGAATTTCAGCCTTCCTCTCCACATGAGTGATTTTAGTTTTGACAGTAGCATGTCTGCTCTTTAGAGTATCTAAATTTGACTATATTTTTAAATTCTAAACTTAGCTTCTTTCCTTATAGTGTCTGGTTTGATCATTATGACAATTTATTCTATAGTCTTGTTGCTGCTCATAGAGAACTTTACTCCCCCATCTTTTTGAGATTTTCTTCTAGCACTATGATAAAGTAGTTTTGTATTTCATTTCCTTTAATTTGGTATGGTAATGTCTTTTAATATTTTTTCATATTTTATGATGATTTTTCTCATTTACTTATTGCTAATAAGGCTAGATCAGTTCCTATTCACCATTTGCAAAGTAAAAAATGACATTTTTTGATTCTTTGATTCAATTCTCCATCTTGTGTTGGCGAAAAGCTAAAATCCAAGAAAGATGGAATGTTGACCTTCATAACCACTGGACTTAGGCTCTCCTGTTTCTGAATTTTATCCTGTAAGGTTTCATAGAGCCCAACAGAAATCTTTCCTTACTGTCAGTGTTTTATTCTCTTGTAGTATGAAACTGTAAAGTAGAGGAAAACAGATTTTTTTTTAGCATAGGATGAAACCAAGACTGTTTACAGTCCCTGTGTTGTCGTTTGAAGGAGGTATGCTTTCCAGAATGCAATTGCATCTCTATCTATCTATCTATCTATCTATCTATCTATCTATCTATCTATCTATCTATCTATCTACCTACCTATCATTCTGTATCAATCATGCATCATCATCTATCTATAATTCATCACTCATCTAATCTATTTATCTATATTCCCTCTAGTCTCCATGTATATATAAATATATGGGCATTAACGGGAATGTCTGAGTCACATAATATTTATAAGTACACATTTTAGAGCCACCTGCTTTGGTTCACAACTCAGTTTACCATTTTTTAGCTGTAAGACCCTGATAAGATTTCTTAACTTAGCTTCTGCCACAAGTTTATAATAATGTTAGAATGAATCATCTATCCCATTGGGTTTGGGAAACCATACATTGTAAGACTGAAAGAACGTCCATTCAGTGACTGCTCAGTGAATGTTGTCCTGAACCATTATCTCACAAAGCACACAGCAGTGGGCAGTTAGAGAGACAACTGCCATGTTGGAATGAATAGGCAGCAATGAGATGAGGGTGACAAGGGACAAATGAAGAATTTTCTCATATGCTTTTGGATGGACAAGGTTCCTGTTCATAAAACAAATTATGAAAGGCCACTAACTCATCTTTTGTTTGAATTTCTGAAGAAACTTGAGATACAAGTTCAAATGTTAGTAGGGAGATTCCCTCCCTCCCTCCCTCCATTCCTCCTTCCTTCCCTTCCCTCCCTCTCTCCCTCCCTTCTTTCCTTCCTTCCTTCCTTCCTTCCTTCCTTCCTTCCTTCCTTCCTTCCTTCCTTCCTTCCTTCCTTCCTTCCTTCCTTCCTTCCTTCCTTCCTCTTTCTTTCTCTTTTTCTCTCTTTCTGTCTCTTGTAGCCCAGGCAGGTCTCAAAACTCGCTATATAACCAAGGATGACCTTAAACTTCTAATCTTTACCCACTTGAGCACTGACATTACAAGTGTGCGCCACCATACTTGTGTGCACAGTTCTGGGGATTACAGCTATGGGCTGTGCTGGCTAAGCAAATACTCTACCAACTGAACTACATCCCCAGGCCATGAAGTTTATTTATTTATTTTTTTACCTCAAGTTCTACTAACCCTGTAATTAGTGGAAAGCCATAATTAATAGTATTAGAATTTTGGCCACAGGGCATCTGCTGAACTTAATTTTGGGTTTTCGTGGAAATTTTTCCTTTACTTCTGTGTCTGTGTGCTTATTTTTGTAGAATCCTGGAGGATGCTGTGTTAGGCAGCCAGCCAGATGCCGTCTTAGCTTGGACAGATGTGGAAAGCTCCCACCCTTGAGTCAGGAAAGTTACTTCTCCCCTGCCTTGTTCTCAGTGACTAAAGGTAAAGGGGGAGCGGCACTGTCTAGCACCAGTCCTTGCTCGGTGGTGAGCAGAAAGGGGGTCTGCCTGGGGATACTTGGCTTGGGAGCATGTGATATAGACTGTCCTGCTGTGTGGGCGACAGGATGTAGAGCTTACCCAGCTCACAGTGGGCACTGAGTCTGTGCCCAGATCCCCCTTAGGAGGAGGATTTAGTCGCTGGCTGACTGTAAAGTGCTGAGGAGATATTCCCATCTATGAAGTTCGGCTATTTTTTTTAAATCAAACACACTGTGAGTATTATTATTAGAATTAGGGAAACCGAGGTTTTGTGATTAGTTCATCTGGGGAGACCTTGAGAATGATCTCAGTGGTTTGTTCTCGATTTCCCTTCTTTGTTTTTGAGTTACAGATAAATCTTTATGAAAGTTTAATCTTCGGGAGCAGAAACCTTCACGGGCTCCACAATCCTTTGCTTTGCGGCGGCCCGGGTGGGAGCCTTAGGCGCTTTTGCTTCCTTGGCAGTCCTGAGAGCTGCTCTTGCTGCATTTTTCTAGCTCCTGCTTTCTGGTTCCTCTTGGCCATGAGGTCCGCGAGGGGAGCACCAGTAGTGGCCCTCTGCAATTTGACTGCCCGTCGGGTTTTTTTCTTCTGAATTTCTTCCGACTGTCTCTTTTTGTGCTTTCTTCTGTGAGTACTATCCAATTTATTTGTCGAGGAAAGGAAAGCGGACTCGCATTTTGCATTAAGAATCTGGAAAACCTTCCCGTAGGTCCTGGAGTACTGCCGCCCGTGTCCAGGGAAGATCTTGTACCCGCTGAAATCGCACAGCTCGACCTTGATGGCAATGCTGGGTGCCAGCGAGCAGGAAAGATGGCGAAGACGAAATTTCCCTTCTTGACTCACAATAATTTGCAACTTGAAAAATTGCTGGGGTTATGTCCTTGAGATTTATTGAGGCCACATTGCTCACCTCTAATTGGAAAGCAAGTTGGAATAGATGCTTTTGTTGCCATTGAGACAGGATGAGCAAATAATGTTCTTCAGCTCTTCAGATAGTGTCTTCTAAACTTAAAGCATGGTTCTTCATTTCTCCCAGGCAAAGTGGTATGTCCCGGGGTAGAATCAAAGGTGGCTATGCTCTGAGTCTCAATGCCAAGGTTCATGAAGTATATAATTATGTATGTATGTATCTGTCTGTCTATCTATTTATCCATCCATCTATCATCTTTCATCTATCTATATCTATCAATCCATGTATTTATATACACATCATCTATTTATCCATTTATATCTATTTATCTATTAATATCTATCATCCATCTACCTATCTAAATATCATTTATTTTATCTATCTATCTATCCATCCATCCATCCACCCACCTATCATCTTTCTGTCATCTACTCACTCATTCATATCAATCTCTATCATCTATCTATCTATCTATCTATCTATCTATCTATCTATCTGCCTGTCTATCATCTTTCTGTCATCTACTCACTCATCCATATTTCATATCTATCTATCTATCTATCTATCTATCTATCTATCTATCTATCTATCTATCTGTCTGTCTATCTGTCTGTCTGTCTCTCTCTCTATCTATCTGTCTGTCTGTCTATCTATCTATCTATCTATCTATCTATCTATCTGCCTGTCTATCATCTTTCTGTCATCTACTCACTCATCCATATTTCATATCTATCTATCTGTCTGTCTGTCTCTATCTATCTGTCTGTCTGTCTCTCTCTCTATCTATCTATCTCTGTCTGTCTGTCTCTCTATCTATCTATCTCTCTGT
This sequence comes from Typhlomys cinereus, assembly GCA_023101885.1. Lineage (NCBI taxonomy): Eukaryota > Metazoa > Chordata > Mammalia > Rodentia > Platacanthomyidae > Typhlomys > Typhlomys cinereus. The sequence continues at coordinate 5,991,026 of JALPQD010000112.1, read as the reverse complement.
GTATCTATCTATCTATCTGTCTGTCTGTCTGTCATCTTTATTTTTACCTTAACACACCTACATATATTTTCTTTCATTAGCTAGCATTAATAATATGGGTACTTTGAACAGACTCTTTGTTTGACAGAGTACAGACTTTACATGAGAAATTTTATCCAGGCCCTGGCCCCTCTCTCTCCCATGTGGGAAGTGTGGGCGCATCTCCACTGGATGCTTAGGTAGGTACGATGTCAGCACAGGTCGGAAAGGTCTACCTATAGAGACATCTGCTCCCTGCAGACCCATGAATAATGGCTTGGCTATGGCGTGAGTAGGAGAAACCTCCACTCAGCACACACAAACTGACTGCTGTGCAGGCAGAACCAGGCCGCAGGGAGAGAGGGAGGAGACGAGCGACAGTGGGCGGCCAGAGGCAGCGATCTAGCACGCAGCATCTCTTCTCTCCCGCACTCCTTCCCTAATCAAAGTGGAATCCACGCTGGGATAGGTGAGATAGCACATAGGCAGATTGTCCACCAGATGGTACGATCTTCTATTTAAGAAATATTTGAAAGGGCAACAAAATACAGCAGAAACCATCCGACAGTCCACATGGCTAATGCAAAATTAGCCAAGACGGTGGTGGCAGCAGAGACTGGGTGCTGAGGGGTGAGCTGTAGGAAAGGCTGGGGGTGGGGTGGGAAATGATGCTGGAATGACAGACAACAGAGTTCAAGGTATTCTCCACTATGACTGGTGATTGACTTTGATGCACTTCTTGGTCCATAGACCACACTTGAGAATGGCCCAAGCCAAGAATGTTATGATTCAGTTTGGTCTGTGTCTTAGTTCTTAGGGGAGGTAGCTTATGTTCTTATCCTGGGTGGAGTGAGTCTTGGTTAGCAGTACTGTTCACAACCCTTCTCTTCCTGGCTGCTTGAGTGGTCTTCTCCCTCCCAATGCTTCATCACAGTCTGTTTGTACCAGGCACCACACATCCCCACCAGCAGCAGCAATGTCATGGCGAAGACTGACATCTATTTTGTTTCAGCTACTGTTCTGAGCGTTTTAGCTCACAGTAGCAAAAAATTCACCTTGAATGGCTATTGCACACCAACCTCTTTTAGAAATAGTCATGTATTGTCTAATTTAATACCCAGAAGCACTAATGAAGTATCTATTATTTTCATTTTACACATAGAAAAGAGAAGCCAAGAGAGCTTAGATAAGTTGACCAGGTTACATGGTTGTTAAGAAAGAAGAACAATTTGTGGACTTCTAAGTGAGGGCCAAGAAAGATCAGGTATCTTGATATGTGTACATTTGTTATCCTCATATGACTGCCCTGGGAGATGTTATTTTCGTATCTAAACATATAGTTAAGAAACTGTACTTCACAGCATTCACATCAGTCCCAGGGGGCAGCCTATCTAATGAGAATGTTCTCTGTCTATCTGATGCTTGGACTGCTCCTCATGCAAGATGTTGTCCCGCCCCTCAATTACTCTTGCTTGTCTCTTTCCTTCACTGGCCTAGCACCCAATTTATTTATTTATTTATTTATTTTTTTATTTCAGCTCATACAAACTTATTAGGTACACCAGTTCCCTCCCTCCCTCCTCCTCCCCCCATACCCCCTGCTCCCCCTTCCCACCCCTCTCCCTCCCTATCCCCCAGTGCCTCCCGCCCCAATTCCCAGAGAGTCCTTTCTTGTTAGCACCCAATTTAGAAACTTCAACAAAGCATCACTATTCTATTTGCTTTGTGAGTCTTGCGATTTGTCTTTCAGAGAATCTCTTTTGGCTCCTTTTCCCCTCAGTCCCCATAGTCAATCCCCATGAGGTTACCTGGACTCTTGTAGTACTAAGAAAGCACCGATGTCACGGTACTTCCCATTTGCCTTTTATCAAACCTGCTGTTCCATGCCGCACCGTAGCTTCTAGGTCCCAATCTCCAAACAAACACTACCTTCTACATCCTAAAGAGAGGCTAAGGCTTTGTCTATGTGATAGACCCCACGAAGACAAAGGAAGAGAGATACATGTCTGTGTTTCTGCATGAAGTCACTACCACATCTAAATCTTTTGACTATGACCAGGTGTAGTCTCTGTTCTTGTGAGCATATAGTCACTACAGTGTTGCCATGTTTGAATGTGAGTTGTCCCCTAGAGGCTTATGTGTTTACATTCTTAGCCGTCGTTGACGTTCAGGAAGATCAGGTCACTTTTAGGAGGTGGAGCCTTTCTGAAGGAAGGATGTCACAGGAGGCAGGTCTTGATACTGCTCAGCCCCGCCTTGCTTCCTCTACTAACTACTCTAGCAGTGTGCAGCCTACTCTCTCTGTCCCCTTGATGATGGACATGAGCTCAGTGTCCTCCAGCTTCTGCCACCTGCCATGCCTTGTGCTATGGGATTCTTACCTTACCGGATTATGTCTCCCCTTTTCTCTCCTTAAGTTGATTGAATCTGAGGGTTGTCTCACAGCAGCAAAAAGAGTAACTGTAAGAAGTATAAAACCAGGAAACTTTGGGCATGTTTTCCACTGGATTATATGAGAGCATCGGTACATTGAGAAGAATAGAATCTTGAGTAGCATCTACTACCGTTATTTTTGTGATGAATTCTGTGGAGAGAGCTATTGCCTTGGAGGACAAGTCATTTTGTTGGTGAGCTCTTGCCTTTGACCATGACAGAGGGCATGCTGGTGGTTTGAATGCTCAGTTTTTAGAGTGCATAAGGTTTCATTACTCATAGATCTCTTCCCGGGAAAGATGATGCACAATGAAACAGGATTGGGGTCGACAAACCTATGGACCTCATATCACAGGTACAAAAAGAAATAAAAACTGAAGCCACCCCTGTGTTTCTTTTTCAGTCCACGAACCCCCCCCCAAAAAAAAAGTCTTTGTCTGCTCTCAGGCCTAGACCATTTTCTGTTTCTCCCTCTTGAGGGTTTCGGTTATCAAACATCTCTGTGTTAATTAACTCAGCATGTGGCACATAAAGACCTGACAGCAGACAGTTAATGTTTTGGATGAGCAGTTGGTTTAAGGATCAGCTCCATTCCAAAGGACAGCTTACCGTGTCCTCGGTGAGGCCAGCACATGGTGGTCGCGGGGCCAGCACATGGTGGTCGCAGGTGACTTTCCAGTTCTGAACTAATCCTGGTCACCATCGTTCATGTGTGTGTCTGTTCTCCATCGCTCTCTGTTCTTTAACATTCTGATTAAAATGAAGCAATTGGAACATTTCAATTCAACCTCAGTGAAATCACAAAGACTTGTTACAGCTGCCAACAAAAACCAACAGCGACCATAACTCCATAATGGATTGTGCTGTAAGTGTTGATGTGTGTTTCTCCCCCTATGGAAATGTACCCAGTATTTTAAAGAGTGAATAGAATACATGACATTAATGTAAAAGGCAGTTTTGCGCATACTGGAATACCCATTCATTAGGTTTGGGTGTATGATAAGATACCACTAGGCTTTCTTCTTTGGCCAGAGGTATTGTTGAGCATAGAGTGATACAGAGTTGCAAAAATAGCCCCATTTAGCACTGTGTAGTGTTCTGAAAAAAATAGCTAAAAATATGGGAGTTTTTTTTTTTCTAAGTTGCACTTCAGGTGTGCTTGCTTTAGGTCTGCATTCCCTCTTGGCAAAGACTGAGAGAAGCCAAACAGTCAGTGCTCCCCGTTGGGCAGAGCCTATGCCCCGTGGCGTTACCCCCAACCAAGAGCACAGTGCTTGAAATGCCAGTTCCTGAATGCTGGGTTGCTTTCTTGTTTTCCTGCCAACCCCAACGTTGCTGAATCTCTCAGTTCTGGTAGTTGTGTTGACTCGTTTGCCCAAAGTAGGCCATGAAATAAACCAGCTGGGTGGAGTTGGGCAGGGTTCATCTGAGACTTCCATTTTATTCATCAGAGTGTGTGTATTTTTTTTTTTTTTTGTAAACCATTGACCAGCTGCCCAGAAATCACCTGGTGAGCTCCCTTTCTAAAATCAAAACAATCAAGCAAGCGTGAAATACTGTATGTGGAAAGGCTGGCAAGTTTAGCCATTTGGCATGGTGTTCAAAGATGGATCTAGCAGTATTTTTAATGTGCTCTTTCAAATGTCATGACAGCTGTCCAAATTTGTCATTTCAAAGTATATTTTATGTTATCACATACATTTGCTATACACTCTATCAAATATATATGACTAATATGTGAAAACAAATATGTTTGCCTCTCAGCTGACTCATGTTTCTTGAGATGCCGGAGATTTCCTGAAAGACCAGCAAAAACCCTTCTTGGCTGGAAAGATGGACCCAAGGCTAGCATGGTTTTTCTCCAGGGAATTTTTTTCCCCTGAAACTGGCTTTTGTCTTTACTTGGGATGGGAAGAACATGTTATACATGACACAGTCACCAGGCAGATGAAATAACATGTCTCTGAAAGATCAGGGATGAGCTCTCCAATTCATTCATTCATTCATCCATCCATCCAGTCTTTTCACTTATGCATTCACTCAGTTGAATACTTGCTGTGTGATGCCTCCTCCTTCTGAGGGTTTAATGTGTTCCAGGTTTCCTTGGTGGTTTGTATGTATATGGCCTTTTCTTTCCTGTGTCTACGTGTGTGTGTGTGTGTGTGTGTGTGTGTGTGTGTGTGTGTGTTTAGAATGCATATTTTTATAAGGCTCTCAGTCATATTGATTAGGATTCACTCAATGACCTCGTTTTAACTTTATTCCCTTTCTATAGAGACTGTTTTCATTTACAACGTGGGGCATTAGGGGATTCAGCATGGATTTGGGGAGAGAACTTCATTGAGCCCAGAGCATGAGTTCACAGGATCATAGCTTCTATGCGGTAAGTTCTGAGCAACAGATTCTGTTGTTCCGCCTGACCAGAAGGTGTCTCGCTCACTGCTGCTAATGGCTATCCTATTTGCCTGTTACTAATCTACACTGACCTAGGCGTTTTTAGAAGCCAGGAAGGTGAAGATTAATTCTCCTTTGTATGTACAAAACTGCAGTGGTTGGATATGGAATGGAGATTCAGGTGGAAGGTTCTTGCTCAAAGCCTGAAGAGCCAGCCTATGGCCAGGAGCAGGAACCAAAGGCCTCTGCTATATTTGCTCGAACAATCAGATGCCATGGAATGTGGGATAGTGGGAAGAGTCAGTCAGAATCATACCTGGATCCATCTGACTGGAAGGTTCTAGAAAGTCAAAATTTTGGTATCACAAAGACTCTTCTGAACAAGGACAAAGGAAGGCAGAGCTGAAAAGGAGCAGAGAGCTCAGACTGACAGGTGGAGGTAGTGGAGATCGTGCCATGAGTGCCCTGGGGAACACTGCTGGGGGGACTTGGCCGATGTCCCCAGACTTTGACAAGATTATGCCAAACCCAGGAAGAAGCCACTGTGGACACAATCCTGAGGCAGAGCTATGGGAGAGGGCATTGGTTCTTCCTTGTTCCACTTTTCCAAACCTTTTCCTTCCTACCATTTCTTCCTAGCATCTTCTCTGGTCCACTCGTCTGGTAGGCTCAGCCAATACAGGGAAAGATCCTAACCTCTCCCTTGCAACGTGAATCTCTCCCTACAACATTATAGGTCGACAGGCTTCCATGGAAATATGAAGCAATGAATGAATTGGAGAACTGATTCCTGATCTTTCAGAGACATGTTATTTCACCTGGAAGGAAATAGAGAATCCATGTCTGTCCCAGAATTCCATCTGGGAATATTCCATTCACAGCATGGATGAAACCATTCTGACACTTAACTAGGGAGAGAGCTGGATTTGGTTCCTTTTCTCTAGCAGCCTTTTTCAAACTTTGGCAGGCTTCTTAATTGTCTTGGAATCTGATTAAAATAGGACGTCTGATTTGGAGAATGTGAAGGTGGGTCTAGGCTGCCCACTGGTCGCATGATGACTGACCAAGATCTCTGTTTCCTATTCAGGAGCTTGAGGGTTAAAGAAGACTTGTCTGTTAAGAACAGACTATACTTCTCTTGGATACTGCCACCACCTTAACTTTTGCTAGCGCCTGTATTCATTAGTAAGGGTTAGGGAGACAAGAAAAAAAAAATAACAATAGTGTTCTTAATTGGATCCCTGAAAGAGATACTGCATTTCCACTGATTAAGGCAATTAAAGGTGCAGACACTGCTGCTCAAAAGCTGACATCTTCAGGTGTCTCATAACAAAAATTAATACCACTGCTGGCTGTGCCACCTAGTCATGCTGTAAAGCAAATTAATTACTGCAACTGAACTAATAATAACAGTGCAGGCAGAGTTGCAGCAATCTTGTGGCTTACCATTGGAGACTGAGCAGGGACTTTTGCCTCTCTGTTACCCATGAGCACAACCCAGCAATTGCTGACTGTAACATTTCCATTGTATGGTTTATGCTAAATATGCATATCTTAATTGCATTAGTCAAAATAATTAGCTAATATATTTTTGCATAATGACGAGGTAAGCAAATATCACCATAGCTCAGTGGTTCTTGCATGAGTAAATTTGGAAAATTAATAGACTCCCAATTTCCTAATTATGTGTCTTTTATTCCATGCTCAAACAAAGAAATGCTACTGCTTACTCCTGGGCATCATGTAATTTAGTTTGCACCTTGAAAATTTTAAAGCACCTGTGTTTGTTTTCTCCCCCTTTTGCAAGAAAATGATATAAAGGGAAAAACACACAGCTCTTTCCGTTTGTCACCCTTAAATGGCAAGGGGAAGGGATTTGTGGATCAATACATTTTAATTTTTATATGCCAGAAGGACCCTGAGTCACAAAATGCTCTCACTGCTTTGGAAAACTATTAAGAAATCAAAGCAGATGTCAAGATTCTTCCCACAGTGACAGTGCATAACAGGCCCTGGAGGCAAGGTGGCATTTCTTCCTACTGTTCTGCCCCTGGGATGTCACAGTTACCTAGCTGTCTCCCTATTTCTTCACACCTTTAGGACAACTTTCCTGCCATTAAATGGATATAACCTTCTCCCCACTGATAGTGTGGTTGAAGAGAGAGGCTCTCTGATTTGACTAAAATGCATGGCGGACCACAGCTGGTTTCCTAATAATTTCTTTGGATCTGTGATTAGGCTCGGGTGCATATGTTGGGCTGCCCAGGTTGCATCTTAATTTAACAGGACACGGCCATTGCTGCGGGAGGTGTCTGCTCTTCCTCACTTTCCATGAGAAAGCATATCCTTCGCGTGCTAATCGAATGCATATGGAGCACAGAATCTACCCAAGAGGGCATTTGAGCAATATGTTCATGTCCTCTACAGAGCTTGGGAGCACGCGTACCTCATGTCTTCAGATGGCAGTTTTCCGGCCACCACTTAAAGGAAAGAATGTGCTGGGGCCTGAAGCCTACCACATCTGGATGAAGCTCTCACTCTAAGCCTGAAGCCATCCGTCTAATGATAGGCAAGCCATTTTGAGAAGAAAGCAGCTGGGCGAGGAGTTCCCTTAAGTTTCTGATGAGTGTTTAGATATCTGGTGGCTTATGGGAAAGCAATCTGCAACTCTAGAGAGGAAGTGATCTTCACTGATGTCATTCGACCTCTAAACAAGCTCTGATTGGATCAGTTCCCTCAGCAGCTGTGGTGCTTGTTAGGATTCCGGTCTTGAGAGCACTTGGGCTGCCTGTCAACAAATCCCAGGTAGGTGGCTATAGTAGGTTGGGGTTGTAGGCTAGGATGTCATTAGTTCTTGTCCTTGGAAACATGCATAGCCCCACCTACTATGAAGGAATATGTGCAATATAAATTCAATTTGTACACGTGAGTAGGATTTTAATAGGATGAGAAGGGAGATGAAGGCATGCTCAACAGTGGAGGGGGGAAGAACATGAAGCTGCAATGTCCAGTTTTACAAAGTGATACCAGGTATGGAAGGAATAAAGTTGAAATCTAAAATCTTAAATAATGTACCTTGGCCAGTCATGAACCATAGTTTCAGCAAGAGGCAAAAGAAAGCTATTTAAGATAGTAAGCAACTGAAGTCTTAGAAGAGAAAGACAGGCCAAAGGCAGAAATACTGAGACTACCTTCAAAATTCTTTTTTTTAAACCTCCAAAATTCTTAATGATTAAATATTAGTGAGTTTCTCAACCTCATTTGAATAGTCCTTTAAACTACTTCCTTCTGCTCTTCTGCACCTGTTCCCACCCTGCTCCAGCTAGCATGGGTATTTCCATGTTGAGTCCTCTCATTGCGTGCCCTTCTTTTCTACCCAGTGACTTTCTCTTTTAGAAGCCTCTTTCATTGAGTTTTTCATATACTTTGGTAAGTGGGCACTCAAGCTTCTGACATCAGCTCATATATCACTTTCTAGAAACATTGCTCTCAATTGCTCCCTAGGGTCTCGTCCATTGCTCTAGCACAGTCCTTGTTCCCTTCTGATGATGTGTTACCATGTGGCATGCTTCATGCTCAGCACCTAGTTGCTTGATATACATATCATCTCATATTCTTATTTTTCAAATCCCTATCTTTACAATGTATACTACATCAACACCAATTCAGTGAAAAGATAATTGAAGATGGGATGATGAATAGTCAAGTACCAAAAGAATGGAAGAAAACTGTAGAAGGCTCATCCACAAAGCTGGACTAACTTGGAATTCATTGTGCTGCAATGGGAAGGAAGATGCAGGAGTAAGATGCTATGACTCGATCACATGCCAAGAAGTCAAACTAAAAAAACAAGGGTTGGGGGAGGGGGAGAAAGAAAACGTGAACAGAGACAAAGAATTTCAATGAAAAAACCGCAACAAAAATATCTGCACACTCATCTGGTCCCCACTTTGCATTTAGATTCTTGGGCAATTTTAGGTAACAGAAATGATATATGTTTTTATTTTTACTTTTTAAATATACTTCTTGGCAGGCTCTCCAATGACCTTAGTCCAATAGCCAAAAAAAAAAAAAAAAAAAAAAATCTCTAAGGGTGGTTTGCATTCAGGGTTACCTGCTCTCGTGGGCTCTTAAGACGGATGAATGTGATTTCAGATTATTATTTCCAGGACTATTTTTACGTACACCATTGGGCACATGTGCACAGGCCGAGAAGGTGCCCTCAAGTGGAACGCTCACAAAAGGCTTGCACTGATTCCTGTGTGCTCTACCCACTGGCCAGTTGCTCTCAGATGGGCCTACATTTTCACAGTTAAGTGAGTGGCACCTTTGGGTTGCTTCAGCTTCTACTATTTATTGGAGGTGCAGAGAACTTGAGGCAGAATGTGAACACATTTACCTCACTTTTGCTTTGAGTGGCCTTCAAAGTCTTATTTATTCCCATGCAATTATTAGAGCAAGGAATAAAGTCAGAGACTTTCAGCATTGATTCCAAATTTTAGGAGCCATGCTGTGAGTTTGGCAAAGGGATTCTGTCAGGAGGAAGCTTGGCGAGCTGTCAAGACCGCATTCCCAATATAGGACCTCAGTTCCCGCTGCCGCTTTGACTGGATATGGGATTTTTGAATTCAGGTCTCCATTCTTTCAGAATGTTAGACTGGGCCGTTAAACAGCTGCTGTGCCTGAACCACAGATGTGGGTGAGTTTGTGGATGTGCTTTCTCTCTCTCTCTCTGTGTGTGTGTGTGTGTATGTGTATACCCATAAACAAGTGTGTGTATACTTAGACCAATATTGACACAGTGTTAAGACTGTGTCACTGCAGTCAAATCAGGAAATTCCAAAGTGACTTAGTTATAGCAGTATCCTCAGAGTCAGTCACATACCCTGTATATTACTCCACAGTCATTTGACTTCCCAAAGACAGAGGAATAGACCATGCTGGGCTTTGGCTGGCCAATGTATAGCCACTTTCTGAATGCTTAGCTTTTATATCTTAATTTCACATTAACAAATTTAGAAACAAGGAAGAGAAACAAAGAAGGAATCAGAAAAAGTATCTGACTCCTATGTCCACGAAGAGCCACGTTTAGATTGTGGTTGATGATCTCTATCCAACGGGAGCTGAAAGAGGAGAAGTGCTCATCCCAGCCTCAACACGCCTTGCTTCAACCTTCCCCACTCAAAAATAGGAAACCATTTTCCTTCAAAATTGGCTCTCCTTGCCTTCCTTAATGAGGACTACAGGCTTGCCAAATTTGAAGTTCACAGCTTCAGTCATTTTTGAATTGCAGCAGCACAGATAAAACATTTTAATATTTTTTTTTCATAATGGAAAAAATGCAGTTCCCCCACCCCCGTCTAGGTGCAGAGCAGTATCCTCAGATCTATCACGTCTAAGTTTAGATTTGGATGAGTTCTCTGGTGTCTGAAGTGCTGGGTAACTAACACAAATGACTTTTGTGCTGTCTCTTGGCCACCCCTCCATCTGGTTCCCTCTCAGGGCCATTATCTGTGTGGAGAGGATTGTCAACAGGTGCTGGTTGGCTGCGAGGCATGATCCGATTAGTTACCTGATGCTTAACTTAGTGCCTCTTCCCCCACCCACATCCTTGTGCTTCAGTCTTATTGCTTATTCTATTTCTGCCTTCTCTTTTTTTCTGCTTCTGAAATCTTCTGAGGGTAGCCAGATAATAAGAGACAAATTGTGCAAATTAAATGTCAGGAAGTGGCGCATTTGTAAGTGAGCTTTTTGCCACCAATGGTACAACCGATTCCCCCTACCTTAAGCCAAATACTTCTCCAACTTGGAGTAGGCTTGATGAATTTCTTCCTTTTTTTTTCAAAGTTAAAGTATGACAGCTGCTTATTTTCATTTTTGTTCATCTGGTGAAACCAGAAGGGGCCCAAGGAAGTCATTAATGTCCACTGTTGTGAGGGCTCTCGGAAATGCGCTTAGAGGAGAATGCATGAACAGTATTGTTCACCATATGTAGGCTGGAAAGATCCTTATGTTCAGGGTCCATGGGTAAGGGAGGGAGTGTGTTATAATTAACTGTATAGTACATATGGTGGACTAGAAAGTTTACTCCTTGGAGACTAGTTGAGTTATAAAATCAAACAAACAATGAAAACAGAGTCAATTAACAATGGCTCTATCAAATGTTTGTCACATAGTTCCCTTGACTTCCTGTGGAGACTCCGAGGTTTGGAAGCACTGGTTGTCCCGACTCTGGACCTTCCCTTTTCTGGGCAAGAAAGAACAAGCATGCCAGATAAAGCTAATGGAGCCAGTTTACAAGGTGTAGTGCTCTCTCTCTCTCTCTCTCTCTCTCTCTCTCTCTCTCTCTCTCTCTCTCTCTCAGAAAGAGAGAACATTACAACTGACAAAACTCCTCATTGTAGCTCTGCCAACCTTGGAAAGGTCCAGAGAGACAAATCTGGGAAAATCTATCATCAAGAGGATAGAGAGAAAGAGACAAGGAGCCAATGCCGGGACAGATGAGACTTGCCCTCCAAGTCCATGCTCTGGGGACTGTCCTGCTCTGCCCACACTGCATTCCATCCACCCACAGGACCAGTAAGAAGGAGGTTGGAATTCACGACCTCTTCTGAACCTCCATTTGCAGGAGGTCTTGCCGAATGAATCTTGGATAAAGAGAGATTGATCTGGCTGGTGGCTTATGTCGTGGACAGAGTGTACCTTAAACTTGATTCACCTGACCCTTCTTGAGTCTAGACAAGCCTTTATGCTCCCAAATCGTGTTGTTTGCCAAGAAAAGAGATGATATTTTCAGACCATCTAACCACAGCAGAATGTGGTTCTGTGGACAGCTTAGCCAAAGGGTCTTTGATCAACTTTTTTTCATCTGATGTCTTTCAGACATTTCTTGAGGCAATTTTAGCTGCCTTATGTGAACAGGCATATCTTCAAAGCGTAGCCTCTTCTTTTGCGCAGCTGCAATTTGATTATATCCCTAGTTGGCTGTGCCCTTAGGATAAGGGATAAGATTCAAATTCTCTTTGTGTGTGTGGGTGTGTGTTCCATGTGGGTATGTGCATGTGTGTGTGAGGACATATATACAAGAGGTACTTGAGTGTCTGTAGAGGCCCAAGGGTGACATTGAGAATCATCCTGGATTGCTGTATCTTTTGATCATTTTGCTCTGGGGTGTCCCAGGCTCTTCCTTCCAGAACCAGAACTGTGGACTGCCACCATTTCTGCCTGGCATGTTTTTGTGGGATCTGAGCATGCAAATTCAGATCTTTTTGCTTATGAGGCAAAGATTTTTTAACCCTTGAGTCATCTAAGCTTCTAAGAGACCTCAGATGATCTTCCTTGCCCCTTACCATTACTTTCTGCCTTCATGTGTCTTGCTCTATGCATTCTGCTGAGCATGTGAACCCAAGGGAAGTTTTCAGTTTCCAGAGAATCTGGAGAACCTTCCATACCCATCCCTGTCTCCTTCTCACTACTCCCTACAATTCCAAATTTATTTGTCATCCCTACTCCATGTGCGCATGGGCAGTCTGTTACACAATGACTGTAAGATTGACCAGACTTCTTGTATTTGCTTGCTTGTATGTCTTTCCCTCTACACAGTAACAACTTGTGTGAGTTTTAGAGCCCCTGTCTCTGAGTTGTTCAGTGTTAGGAGTTTGCACCCAGCACCAAGTCTGTCACAGAGTAGGTAATCATAGTGAGTGTTTGTTAAGCATGTGTATATATAATTTCTTATTATAGTCATTAATTATTAGTCTAATGATTTCTTTCTTTTTCCTTCATTGATTAACTCTGAAAGCTTTAGTCCTTTGCTAGTTCACCTCTGTTTTGTTCTGTTTTGATTGTTGTTCCCTTTTTCCCATTACAAAAAAGATATGAACTGAAGGCCAACTAGAGTTCAAGAGATGCTGTTCATAATGTCCAGCCCTTGGGTGGGTCTGTAGGCAATACCAACTTCTATTAGACACTCGGAAGACACTTGAACAAAAATATGTGTGTTTCAAGCAAAATTCTGCTGTATAGTGAATCTTTATGTATTGCAAAGGCATGTATCTCTAAGAAATGGGCAGCCAGGAGATGGATCACATATTGAATGGAGGGAACTGTGTAAGTTTTTTTCAAAAAATATTTTACTTATGAGAGACAGAGAGAGAGAGAGAGAGAGAGATATGCACAGGCATGCCATGGCATACAGATGGAAACCAGGGGATAACTAACTTCTGAAAGTCAGTTCTCACTTTACACCATGCAGACTTCTGAGTATAGAACTCAGGTCATCAGGTTTGTGAGCAGTTGCTTTACCCACTGAGCTATCTCATCAGCCTAAGACCTGTATCTTAGTCAACATATGAGGAAATGGAGACATTCTACAGGTAGGGTAGAGAATTTCCAGCTTGTGAAAGCCTGTCTGCTCTCAAAAGTAGTATTCTGTGGGCTGGCAAGATGGTTCAGTTGCTATACAGGTTTGACAACTTGCATTTGATTTCTAGACCCAAATGAAGGTACATGAGAAAATCATCTGTACAGAGTTGTCCTCTGACCTCCACATGTGCATCAGGGCATGAGTGTGCCTGTGCTACCCCATACATGCATTCTACATATATATCTCCTACACACATAACACACATACAACACACACACAGAACACACACACACATACACACATGACACATACCACAAATCAGTAATTATTTGACTATGAATCTGTGTTTGTGTGTTTGTATATGTGTGCATATGTGTATGTACAAGAGTGTACTTGAGTGTGTATCTGTACCATCAGGAATCATCTTAGATTGATCTGCCTCCTTATTACTTGCTTTGCTCTGGGATTTCCCTGGCTCTGACTTCCAGGGCCAGAATTACAGCCCAGTTCTGTATCTACCCAACATTTTTATGTGCATTTTATCTAAGGCTCTAAACTTAAATCCTTTTGCTTGTGAGGCAAAGGTTTACCCACCTATAATTCCAGTCCCAGAAAGCAGAAAGTGGGAACCTCCAAATCAAGCTGTCTAGTTAGATTAGTCCTATTAGCAAGCTCTGGGTTTGATTAGAGACCCAATTTCAAAAGAATAAGGTAGAAGAGCAATGGAGGATGATTCTTAGGCTAACTTTGGGCCACTATACAGGTGTACACATGTGTACTTGCTCTCTCTCACATATGCACTGAAACACATGCAAACACACAGAAACACACACACATTTGTGTATCCCAAACATAGACATGATATAGACAATGGAAAAAGAGAAAAATAACCAAAATTATTAATTTCACAGGATTATTGCATGAAAGGTGACCTGCAGCTGGCATGGTGGCAGGTGTGGCATTATGGACAGGGTCTAGTCAGTCATGAATTGTGAGCACATGTGTGCAAGACCTCAGGTCCAAGGCAAATGAAGATGTCATTACCAAGATTTGCTGCTTAGCGGTCAATCCCAAGCTTCTTTGAGATAGGAAGCAGAAGGGGCAAGACTTCCCCATCTTACTTCTGGGTTGAGATTAGACTGGTATAAACTCTCAAGCTAGATTAAAAATATTCGCTTGTTCATGTCATATTCTTTGATCATATTTTGATATTTTTCTAAAATATCAGAGACATCTCAATGGAAGACACATTTCCTCTATCATCACCAAATTGGTTCTTAGCATTGCTCTTGATCTGCTTATTTGCTTGTATAATAGAAAAAGTCTAAGTTTCTCAGCCTCACATGCCCGATTCTTTCTATTCACACAAACCAGTTGCTGCAGTATTTTTCCTCTCTGATGGACATATAAACCATGAAGGTTTCCAGGTGAAACAAATCCTGGCTAGAATGACTGGCTAATGACTAGAGAGGATTTAGCCCGTATTACAGTCCCACTTTCAGTGACTGGTGAGGGTGATGCTTCTGGAGTGTACAAACCAGCTGGCATTAGCAAATGTGTGAAGCGCTGTTGATGGAAGAGGAGCAGATAAGGTTTATGGGTGTGTTTCGAAGTCTGTTGGAGGCAACTGGTCTAATTTCCTTTGCTCATCTGCCTTGATGTTCGCAGCAGTTTGAAAGGATCGTTTTTTCCCTGTCCTCTTCCTCACCCCTTTCCCAATACATTTGGTGGTGACTTCTGCTGATATTGTGTCACCCAGGTGTTAGAGTGTCAGAGACAGTGAAAGACAGAGTGTGGTTCCATTTGGGACTTAGGTTTAGAAGTCATAGATACAGAAGAGATTATTATATGGGATAGAGGAGAGAAAGAACTGACTCAGGGAGGGAGAAAAGTAGAAAGGGAGAAATGAAAGAAATAAAGGAAAGAAGAAAGAAAGAAAGAAAAAAGAATGAACAAACAAACGAATGAAAGAAAGAAAGGAAGGAGAGATAGAGTAGAGAGACTGAATAAGATATGTAAAGAATTGGAGAGTGACATCGGAGAGGAGGACCCAGAGGAGAGTTTGGCATGCACATTAAAGGATGCTCTGGGGATGGGAGGGGGAGGCACTGGGGGATGGGGAGGGAAGGGGGAGGGAAAGGGGGCACAGGGGGATAGGGGGTTGGAGGGAGGGAGGACCGGTGTACCTGTTAAGTTTGTATGAGTGGAAATAAAAAAAAAAGATATAAGTCAAGTTAAAAAAAAGAATTGGAGAGTGAAAATATGGAAAAGAGACAAAAGGAGAGGAATAGTTAGAGAGGGAGAATGACAGAAAGGATAGACTTTGTGGAACTGCAAAGATAAGAAAAGGGAGGAAGGAGGAAGAGAATATGCACAACAACACGATGTTTTCATTTGAACCTCAGTGCTATTTCGGTCCTCGGATTCGCCCATATGTATAATGGTTCACCAACAAACCAGACAGACTCATAACTCTTCAATTACATGCACCGTACATGGTGAGTTAAAAAGTCAAAAACCCACAAAACTGTGAAGAAAATTCATACCAGTCTACCTTGCATTTTGCCACAGTTTCTGTCCTAAAAATTTATCTACAGAGTTGAATTTTTAGCATATGAAGTTCAGACTTCCCAGAGTGGAGCCATCAGTGGAGAGAGTTCGCTCTGGAAGAATTTTAAGTTCTCTTTCCAAGAATGGTCTCTGTTGTGTCTGCCTCTTCTAGGGGCTGTCTGGACATCGCGAGGTGCCAAAGTTTTGGGTGGTTTGGGGAGCAGCATTCCAAGATGGAATCGATAAACAGGGCTATTTTAGTGCTTTCTCTGGTAATTACTTTTTCTGAAGACCATGAAACAATTTGCATAAAGTATAATGAGTAGAACTAGGCTGGAATATGGAAGAAGGAAACTTTCCTAGTACTTTTACATTTTCTTTTGTGGAATAGCCAGTATCTAGTGGGATTCCCCAGAGTATCACCACAGTTTCCCTTTGATCAGACAAATGAGCTAGATCTGACATATTATTATTAATTGTTTTGTTGTTGTTGTTGTTGTGTGTGTGTGTATATGTATGTGTGTATTTAGCACACACATTTGATGCACATGCACATATGTACACATATGATTGGAGGCCTGAAGTTGATGTCAGGTATCTTCTATTTCTCTACACTTTCGTTATGAAGTCAGGGTCTCTTGTTTAAACCCAGCTCACTAAGTTCATCCTGAGAAATGCTTGTCTTTGCCTCCTGAGTCTTGCATTATAGATGGCTGTCATGGTTTGAAATGTGTCCCCCACAGTCTCATGTGTTTGGGATGATCATGACACCTTTGAGAGGTGGAGTCTTGCTGGAGGAAGGCAGTCACAGAGGGTGGATCTTGAGGTGGATTAGTCCTACCCTATCTTCTCCGGGAGAAGTCTGCCTTTGCAGCAAGCAGTCTTGCAGTTCTCAGCCTCTCAGATGGGAGTGACTTAGCCTGACTTCAGCTTTGGCAGCCAGCCTTGCTGTCTTCACTATGAAAAACTGTATCTCCCCTCTGGAACAGTAAGCTGAATAAATCTCCCTTTCTCCCTTAAATTGCTTGACTTTGAGTGCTCTCTCACAGCAACAGATAAGAGTAGCTATTACAGTGGCCACCACATCTGGCTTTTGCATAGGTTCTGAGGCTCTGAACACCAGTCCTTCTATTCCTTGCAGAGGTAAACAACTAATCTACTGAGCAATCTCCCCAGCCATTAGATTTTGTTTCTTAATGTGGGAAGCTCAAGAGGAGTGGAGAGAAAGAGAGAGAGAGAAAGAGAGAGCGAGAGAGAGAATAGACCTTTCTCAGATAGAGGTTTTATGTTAATGTCCCTCTATGCAGGGAATTTTGTACCCCAATTAAATGCTTTCCAGTTATCCATATTTGCTAGCTGGTGTTTTAAACCAAAATGAAACTCAAATGAACAAAATCCGTATCTGCTCCTTTCCCCTACACATGGAAAAATCTTAAGCTATCCTTAAGATGAAAGATCGCCAACTTTGCACTACAAGTGTGATCTGAGCTAGAGATTCAACTGCCTCAATTGGTGAGACAGCCAACTGTCCGAAGGCTTCTTTTCTTCACAACACTAATGGGCAGCAATGTATGGGGACCTTGATATAACCCTGGTTCATGTAGCTCTTGGATATTCAAGATGGTAATGAGATCCGGCTGAGCGGAAGAGGAAGAGTCAGCATTTATTTTGGCACCAACAGAGGATGCATGTATTTAACAAGATAGGGTGGGGAGGGAAATATGTAGGCGTTCTACATTTAAATAAGGTTAGGAGAGAGAGTTCCTGTTCATATTCTTTGAAGTTGCAGCATCCCAAAATAGAATCTAAAACCAGGGTTATTTCACTATTTCCTTGAGTGAGGTCTCTCTCTAAAGATCATGAGATCATTTCTGTAGATTTATTTTTCTGTTCTGCTGGCAAATGGAATCTTCTATTCTGTCACAATAGAGAAACAGAAAATGAGTTGCTAAAGGCCAAGCGATAATTCACAAATACACATACTTATGCGTGTTGTTATACCTGAAGGCATAATATGGTATTATAGCAAGAACATGTCTTCTGGATTCAGCTCTAACCCTAACTGGCCTGAGAACTTGGACACATTCCCTAACTACTGTGGGGGGTCTGGATTTTGTCATATATAAAATGACTACATTGGATTTTGTCATCTTTTTGATCCACCTGATTGGATTATTTTATGATATTAGATCAGGTTGTGTGTGATAACTATCAACATTATTTTATTTTATCAAAATATTTTCATTTTCAGAAACTCTGTTTACTATACCTGTTGCCACTTGAGAATGAAAATAAACATTTGAAAGGAAATACTGACCATACAATTGGCATAATAGCCAAATCACTTTTCTTCTTGGTTTTCTTTATTTTATTCCTTTATTTCCTACTTTTATTTGCATTTATTTCTTCCCTTTAATGCTTTTCAAAAAGGTTTGGAAGGGAATCAGCAGAGATTTAGAAATTCAAATATTTCAAAGTGATCTCAAATTTTATTTTAAATTAATTTACTTATTATTTAGTATGTGTGTGTGTGTTGTGTGTGTATGTGTGTGTATCAGAGGGCACTGTGTGCCCCTCTGGAGGATGAGGGTGACTTCCGGAATCTCCTGGGTTGTTTCTACCTCCTTTTTGCTTTGCTCTGGAATTTCTCAGGCTCCACCCACCAGGGACAGGAAGTGCAGGTCAGAGCAGGTTCTTCCTGGCATTTTGGTGTGGAATCTGAGATCCAAACACAAGATCTTCTGCTTGGGAGGCAGAGTTTTAGCTCCCGAGCCATTTCTTTAGCCCTCAAATTTTATTTTATGAAAAAGAAGCGAAGAGAAGAAAAGAGGAAAATACACAGCTAGGTCACAAGAGGATAAAACTCAGATCTTTTTTTAATGGGAGAAGAGAGCTCTCATTCCTGAACTTTTAGTAAAGATTTTAAGAAGAAAATATTCCCAAAGGAATTCCTCCCTTCCTTAGAATATCTAGTGTGGTGTTAACGGCTCTTGTCTCTTTATTCCTTCTCCTATACCACATCAAAATTGATTCTGAGAAAGAGCTGCATCCACAGTCTATAATAAACACCTCTAGGAGCGCTGGGGAGGATGGAAGAGTTGGGAAGGAGATGAAGGAAAATCAATTGCTCGGTGCTGACAACTTCTTCTTGTAATAACAGTATTCTGTCACATTGCATTAGCAGTACTTTGCAGTTGTTTGTGTTTTTGCTAACAGGCTGTAAAAGTGTAATCATATGAGCACCGAATACATTGTATTAGTGGGAATGATTGGAAGGGCTGTGTGTGCTTTATTATACCAGTATGGTGAATAATGTGTTGCTTACTGGAGTGAGACGCATCATTTTAGTGAAAGAATATTTATTATTGGTTTGTTTGTTTGTTGTGGCATTGGTGTCTTCCAGGAAAAGCTGTGCATTTCTGTTGGGAGGGGGATTTTTCTCCCACATGACTTTCTCTCCCTACTTGACCTCAGATGGTAGGATTAAGAACAATGGCTTGGAGCATCCAGTTCTTAGCCATCCCAGAAAGCAATAGCTTTGCTCGAGGTTTCTAACCATTCCTTACATTTGTGAAGCTGATGGGTTGCTGCTATAAAGCATTTTTCTGCCAAGAATATCAAGGGAAAACAAGGCAAGGAATTTCACACTTGTATGGCAATGGTTATGGTAAGGCCCATAGTATGTGCTGAGAAAAGGCAGCCAGAATTAGAGCCAGGACAAAAGGGGTCATCCCGGAATCTTGAGGATGCATTTCTTGGTTCCCTATCAGGCTAGCCCAACCTATTTGGCAAAAATTTCAGGCCAATGAGAGACACTGTCTCAAACAAAAGGTGGAAGGTATCTGAGGAATGAGACCTGAGATTGCCCTCTTGTCTCCACAAACATGTCCTAATAGAGACACACAAAAGGTCCTGTATTTCAAAGCACGTGCTCTTACTAAAGCTAAATATCTGCAGAATAGACAAGTCCTAGTTTTACCAAGTAGCCCCAGAGAAGTTTGTGATATAAAAATGAATATTACAAACAACCAATATTCTAGGGATTCAGAGGATCCATACCATCAAGAGTGGGACTCTTAGAGAAGACACTGAGTGAGAAACGAGGTAGCGTAAAATCAGAGCTGCTCAGAATAAACCCTGCAGAGCTCATTCTACTGTGTTCTCCAGAGAATTCTGACCTAGGGGATTTTTGAACTGACATTAGTGTGGTGACACTATGAGATGATTATTATTAGGATCCCATCAGCAGTTTACATTTAGGCACCTGAGTGATTTGTGTATCTTCTTATATGTCTCTTGCTCAGGCATTATCCTAATCAGCCTAGAATGGAGTTCTCAGAAGAGCATATATAGAACAATAATTATGATTTCAGGTAGATTGGACGAGGCCTCTGCTCACTGACAATGTAAAGGCTACGATAGAAATAAATCGACTCTGCAACAAGCCTGCCTTGGTGCCATTATTTGTGCTTCCGTATCACAACAAAAATCATATTTTAATAATCTACAGAGCATTTCATTATGATTTAGTTATCTGATGTAATTAATTGCAGGGCTCTTTAATGTAACACATGCCTGGTGTGAGGAATCTTACTAATAAGAGATGACAGGTGGCCAGCGCTCGAGCCTCACCATCTTGTCCCAGCACTTGTCTTGGTGCTTAGTAATCCATCCTTCCATGTGAGAAACTCCCTAGGTGGCTCCCCAGGGAAACACAAGCACCGAGTTCCTCAGAACCAGACAAATGGTGGCATCTTTAGCATGAGGACGAGGTTGGCAGAGACATCTGACTACCCCATGATTCAATGTTATTGCTTCTCACCACTGAATTGCCGAGTCTGGCAAGGTCGGGTTTGCACAGAGTAACAACGAGGCCAAGATTTAGTCTACTCCGTGGGCTCAGTTCCCCTTTGTTCATCATCCTGAATGGGCATTTTTACCTACATTGGGTAGGAAGAAGTCAAGAAGGTAAGTGAATCTGGAGACACTGTTTTGATCCGGCATCAACTCAGGCAACAAGTATCAATTGTTTTGTGGTTGGAAAGGATGTCATATTCTGAGGGATTAGCGTTCAAAGTGTTTATGATAAAACCTGAGATGTAGACCATTTCTTAGGACAGTAAGACTATGACAGTTGTTGCTATTTTGGGGGTGGTATCATAAAACCACATGTCTTTGACCCCATTCATTCATAGACTATCCAGTGCTGGTTCCACTCTCACGTCCCTGGAATTGTGAAGCTGTCTGTGAGGTGGATGGGGCAGCGGGGAAACAGACCCAGGTGTCTTGAGAGGACTTTAAACATTTGTGCATTAGGTGGCTTGGAATCTTATAGTTGGATATTGGATATGATAAAGAATATAGATAGCCTAAAATAAATTATAAAACAATACTATCACTCAATGATTAAGAGAACATTTTAATAGAGATGGCCCAGTCATCAAGAATTTGGAAAGTATTTCCAAAGAATTTGGAGAGTATTTTCATGCCTTTTCCAAGAAGAAAGACCCCTGAAGTCTAAGATTCTGGCTTTGATGATCAAGCTATAACAAGACAATGATTAAAGATTTTACTCCCTAAACTTCCATCCAGTTCTATGTGCGGATGAATCCGGGATGCAGAAGGGGAAGCTTCTTGCTTTTGCTTAACTAACTGTCACTTAACTAACCTGCATGGTTGCTGATAAATGACCATCAAACAGCTTAAGGGAACAAGGGTTTATTCTCTCTTATGATTCCTGGTTACAGTTCTCAGCCCACCTTGACGGGAGAGCACGCACCAACACCAGGGCGGAGGGAACTGGCCACACCATCACCACATAACAGCTGAGAGATGGACAATCCTTACTTGCCAGATCAGCATGTCTGGCCAAGTGAACAGAAGGATGCCGCCTTCCTCAATCAGCTCAGTATTTTATTCACCTGTTCAGAGCCTAATCCCATCCACCATAGGCTGCGCCTTCTCCATCAGCTAGACAATCTCCTGCAGGTTTGCTCTGGGCTTAACCTAACCACTGATACTCCACAAATGTGCTCAGAGTTCAAACCCTTAACCATCAAGTTGACACCTGTGCCTAGCTTAACTATGACACTAACCTTTTCCAGCTATCCTCCAACACTACTGTTGTTAATATTTTTATTTGAAAGTTACACACACATATAACCCCCACACACATATAATGAATTTTAATCATTTTCACCACATTGCCCATCTCACCCTTTCTTCCCTTGATTTTAATGCTAACATGAACATGTGTGAGAAATTAGGGAGATTATTTCCTGGAACATGGACAATTATCAGCATCTGTGCCACTGATTAAAAGGGCATCCCTTCTCCCAGCCAGCATTAATTGTCAATAGTAACTTAGGGATGGATGGGGCCTCATGAACCCTTTCTTGTTCCAGGATGAAATGTTGATCAGTCCAATATTATGTAACTCTTGTGCTGATAGTCCCAACTTCAGTGAGTTCTTGGATGCAACAACCAGGCCGTATCATGTCCCAGAGACACTGTGAGGCAGCACATCACCCCAACTTCTGTCTCTTACCTGCTTTCTGCCCCCTTTTCCTTGATGTTCCACAATCCTGCCCAGTTGTGTTGCCTATGTCCCTTGTCACTGTATTGTAGCCCATGCTGCTGCATCCTCTTAGCAGACCTGTTTCCCAATGTTGAGCTTTTCAAGACAAAGAACCCTGTTGTATTAGACCACTTGCTTTGCTCTTGTTTCAGGGATATAAGTTATAGTGCAATTCATGTTCCTTTATCTTTGTACTAGGTCCTGATACATCTTTGTAATCTGCATAGTCTCATGCCTATTTTAAATATTTATTAGAAAACTTTTTTGAGTGGAAAAGTGATCATTGAGTGGACGCTAATTTGGATTTTTAAGATGCTGGGACTTAAAATGAATTTTGAATTAGAGAGATCTTTTGAGTTTGCTTTACTAATCACATTCGCCTAAGATCTAATAAAAATATTTACTCTATGAAGTAGGCTTGACATTTTCTTCTAAACCTCTCCTCTCTAGATGTATTTCATTGACTCAATACATTTTTATATATCATGTAAAATATTTGAAATCAATTTTTGTTTACATGAAGCATCCAAGAAGATAACTTAATAAAAGTCTTAATCTTGTCTGATATATCCCAAAGTCATTTAGATTTTTACCTTCAAAGCAGATATTTTTTGTGTGTGTATGATGTGTGTTGTGTGTATATATATATGTGTGTGTGAGCACAGGAGTTCATGTGTGTATGTGGAGGTCAGAGAACAATCTCAGGTGTCATTCCTCATCTACCATTCTGTTTGAGACAGAATCTCTTTAATGCTTACAGCTTAGTGCATAGATTAACTAGCCTACGAGCCTCAGGAGAGTCTCCTGTCTCCAGTCCCCACCTCCCATCTACTAAATGGAACACTGGAATCATACATGTGTGTTACTATTTCCAACCATGGGCTCTGGAGACTTAAACTCAGGACTTCATACTTGTGTGGCAAACACTTTACCTGTTAAGTAATCTTTCAGCCCCCCAAATAAATATTTGATACGATCATTTCTCCTTCTTCCTCTGGTCAAAATTCTGCTACAATATCTTAGTTTGCCTTCCAGTAGCTTATGCTGGTCTCCCTTATGCTCCTTAGATTTCAATTGTTTTCTGTTTCTCAAACTCTTGAACAAATGAAACAACACAAAAAAGTAAATAGAAACAGTTCAACCTCTAAAACTTTTTGAGGAAATCTGACAGCACCTTTCATTTCTCCTTCCTGTCACTTCTTAGACACTTGTCTCATGGCTTTTTGCTTAATGTCAGGATTCCTATCAGGCTATAAATTCTATGAAGAAAGCTTGTCTGCTTTGTTCAGCACAACAGAACCAGCACCAGGATATTGATTGATTATTTTTATTGTCACATGCCATTATGTAAGGTCTTACCTGCTTTTTCTTGTGAGAGACTTAACGAGTCTAATTCTTTATTTCCCTGTAATGAAGAAGCTGCTATACATCTGTAAATTCTCACGATAGTCATCTCCAAGTCATTCTGAGATACCTGCCAGTTCCTTTACCATGCAGCCTTTAGTCTTCAGCATATACACGAGTTTGTGGTTTACCATTCAAAGGCTGTCCCAGAATATGATCTTCCACGTGTGCTTTGACTAGGGCACACTTCAGTAAGACTTACCATCTGCTTTTGATGTTGTGACTCCGGTGGTGTAACTGAAGCCTATTCTTGTGCCTCTGGGGTGACCATAAAACTGCTCTCTCATGACTGCCCACAGTCAGGGGAAACTGCTCCTAACAGACACTGTGGATGATTTGGACCCATGTCCAGAAATTGAGGTTGTTCTTAGAAAATAAACATACCAATCTAAAATTTAATTCTCTCATCAACCAAATTCATTCATTATCTACTTTTGATCCGTATTACTGAAAAACCTATATCATTATTTACTGCACCATGTTTTATTGATCATACACTGTACCTAGTTTCATAAAGCATGTATTCTAGTTATGGATGTGCGTTGCAAAAGCCCAAGCACAGAGCATTGTGGCAGTCATTCAGGACCCCCCTCTAGGTGTCTAGCAATTAATTATGCAGCATTAATTGCTCAGTATTGTCTGGAGATTTTTCAGCCAATCAATAATCCATCCAACGAATTATCATCTGATTCATCTTCTAGTACATTATCCAGTTCATATGATTATGATTAAGGTCTTGTTCTAGGCATTATTAAGTAACGAGTAATGTCCATTTGTGGAACATGACTCCTTTGCAAAAGTAGATGTATGCAAACACAGGTCAGTTTCATGTAGTGTAGTTTTAACACGTATTGCTAGGTCCTATGGCATAGAAAATCATGACCAGATGCTCTCTCCTGTTCTAACTTTCTGGCCCTGTACACCACTCAGATCATCTCCATTCTTCTTGCTTTGAGTTGACCACTTTCATCTTCCTTTAGCTTTGGTATAGACCAACCCTGGCATCAGCATTACATGAATGTACCATTTTGGGACAAATTTGCCAGCCAACTTGTTTGTATTTTTTCTTTCCTTTCTTTTCTCCTGTCTTTTCCTGTCCAGCTTCCTTTTCCCTCTTCCTATGTCTGCATTCCTCTCTCTGTCTGCATTCCTTCTTTCCCCCTTCAAAACCTGGAAGGAGAGACTGATTGGTCATGGGCCTGGTGGCAGCTCGTCTTCCTTTAGTCACGCCTGCCTGTCAACCGTGGATGGAAGCAGAAAGAATGGAATTATTTAGTAAGAGGGTCTATGTCTTATAAGGATGATTAAGCTGATAAAAGCCAGAAAGAGAGATTGGTATGGCAGGCATGCAGTCCAACATGCCAGTTTGACAAGCACTGCCACAATGGCTCTGAACTCTAGACAGACCGTGTCTATCAAATCCCCAAACAACTGCTCTAACAATGAGATCAAAGGACATGTACTTAAACCCAGCAGGACTGGCTGTGAAGCACTGTGTCTTAGATTTTGTTAAGATTTTCTAAGAAGCCATAAGCCATCACAAGAATAATCTATTCTAGAATCTATCCCAAGATCAAGCTCAACATCATAAATCTGTTTTTTACAGGGTCCCAAATGAATTTTTTTCCAGAACACAAGGAATTTGATTTATCCTCCCCAATGTACAAATCACATGGCAATATCCAATCAGATGTCCCTGACTGTAAGGGCCATCCTGGTTTACAAAGGTCCACAGAGCTGTCTGGAACTATCTGAGATCTCTAGAATAATGCTTGTGTTTGTGTGTGTGTGTGTGTGGTGTGTGTGAGTGTGTTGCAGAGAGCACTGTGTGTGATTGTGGAGGCCCAAGCATGATTTTGGGAATCATCCTGCATTGCTCTGTCTCATTATTGTTTTGCCCCGGGGCATCCCAGCCTCTACCTTCCAGGGCCAGAATTATAGGACACTGATATATCTGCCCAGCATTTTTATGTGGGATCTGGGAGTCAGAATTCTCATCCTTTTGCTTACAAAGCAATGGCTTTAACCCCTGAGCCATCATCCAGTCCCTCAACTTCTTTTGTTTTGTTTTTAAAATTTGTATTTATTTATTTTAGCTTTACAAGCATATTCAGCACTTATCTCTGCTTCCCTCCATCCCCCCTTCCTCCTATCCCCCTCCCTTTCCTTCATTAATCCATTCTACTGCTTCCCACCCTCCTGAATGTCTGCTTCTGTGGATCCCAGGGTTCCCTCTGGCTTGTCTGCTCTTGTGGGGGTTCAGGCATACTAAGTTGCCCCTCCTCAGGCCACACCATTGATAGGGGCACTTCCCTTTATTCATCCAACTCTAGCCCACAAGCTTTCCACTGTATTATGTTCTTATCTCTCTTGAGTTCCTTGATAGTCCGCGGAGGGCATGTTGGTGCATCTGTCATTATGCAGGTCTGGTAAGAACAAGTCTCTCTGTAGTGAGCTCCTGCATGCACCAGTCTTGCCTTGAATGGAATGTCTTGTCCAATGGTGAATCTTCCAATCTTTAGATTTTTACAATCTTACCACCCTCTCTTCCTCGATGTTACCTAAGCCTTAGGATGGGGAGAAATTAGGTTGGACTGTTTCTGGGTGAGTATTGCCAGGTCACTGGTATGCTGCATTATGGCTGGATATGTTGTCCACTTCGCTGCTGTTCTACTGCCCTAGGTTCCATCCAGTCAGGGTGTTAAGATTCTCTACCTCTGTTGTAGAAGACTTCTAGGCTGAGTGCAAAATGCTCTTCAAATCTATGAGTATAATAATAGCTCTTTACAGAGCAGTTTGGTATACTGTCTTCCTACCTGTAGGTTCATAGGCTGTTTTTCCATATTAGTTTATTTCCTTCCCTTTATAAGATTCTCTTTTTAATTAACTGTAATAGGAATGTGTTTTATTCTGACAAGCAAGTCTTGAATTCAATCAGAAAGCTGTTAGTTATCTCCTTGATACTTATGCCACTATTACACTGGTGGTCACCTGTTGCCATGGTGATTTTTATTACAATTTGGAGATCTCATGAGTTGATGAAGCCTGTGATTAATTCTCTTCCTCCAGTAGCTTCTACAATATCCTTGGCACTGTGTAAGCTATTCAGCCAGGAGGAAGTTTTCAGACCAATTCCAGTTGATGTATTTTGCCCATGTTCTGTAATAGGGTCTTACTGATGGTTTTCTGGAGAGCAACCAAGAGCAACGACAAAAGCTTATATTGTTTGGGGGCCTTGGAGACCTCTCCGACCAACATTTTATCAGGAAATGCCACATACCTGTTACTTCTAGTCTATTTCTAATTGTCATTGGGTACTAAGTGGATCACTTCTGGGCTTTTTAAATTTTGCCCTATTTTTCTTACTCTGTGCTTCTCTGCATAGGGGCTGCCCATTCTTGTTCCATTTCTTGTTCTTTTAAAGAAAGACATGCTTTTTGACTTATTAATATGTCACATTTTTACAGTTTTTCTATAAGTCCCTCTGTCCCTTCTACATCTGATCCCCTCATTCCCCCTGGGTATTTTTCCCAATTATTCCCTCTCTCATACTACTTGCTGTGATATTCTAAATCTCCCCTTTTAAAAGGTCTCACCTTAACCACTCCTCCCATCTTCCCATTCATTGGTCCCTTTTGAATTTTCTGGCTCTTACAGTATTTCTAAGCCAAATATGTTGACAAGGATATTGTACTAGCATATGCATATAAGAGAGAACATATCATACTTCTTTCTAATTCTGAGATACTTTGCTCAGTATTAAATTTTCAGTTCCATCCATTTACCAGCAAATTCCATAATTTCATTCTTTCTGATGGCTGAATAATATTCCATTGTATATACGTACCACATTTTCATTACCCATTCCTCTGTTGATGGGCATGTTGGCTGATTCCATTTTCTTGCTATTGTGAATAGAGTTGCAATAAACATGTGCTTTTGTGATAAAATGTAGAGAACTTTTGGAATATTCCTAGGGGTCATATGGCAATTCCATTTTTAACTTCCTGAGGAACCTCTACACTGATCTCTAAAGAGGCTGTACTCGCTTATACTTCCACCATTGGTGAATAAGTGTCCCCTTTTCTACACATTCTTACCAGCATTCTCTGTTGATTGTGTTTTTTTATATTTGCTATCTGACTGGGGTAAAATGGAATTGCAGGGTAGTTTTAATTTGTATTTATCTGATGATCAAGGAAGCTGAACATCTTTCAAAATATTTGCTTGCCATTTCAATTTCTTTTTGAGTCAAGACCCTGTTTAGTTCGAGACCATTTTTAATTGGAATGTTTGCTGCCTTAGTGTTTAGTTTTTTGACCTTTTGGATAATCTGGAGATTAATCCTTTGTCAGGCTCGTAGCTAGCAAAGATATTCTCCCATTCTGTGGTTTGTCTTTTTGCACATTTAATAGTTTCTTTTGCAGAATAGGAGCTTTTTAATTTCATTTGTTGATTATTGGTCTTAGTTTCTGGGCATTTGCAGTTCTGTTTAGGAAATACTTACCTAGGCCTATCAATTCGAGTGTGCTCCCTACTCTTCTAACAGTTTCAGGAGTTTCAGTTTAATATGGAGGATCAATTTGGAGTTGATTTTTGTGTAAGGAGAGAGGCACCAGTCAATTTTTATTCTTCTACATGTTGATTCCTAGTTTTTCCAACACCACTTGTTGAAATGATGTCTTTTCCCCAGCATGTGTTTGGTACTTTTGTCAAAAATCAAGTGGCTGTATGTTTGGTAGTTTATATCTGGATTCTCTGTTCTAATCCATTGGTCAATATATCTGTTTTTATGCTGGTATCAAGCTGTTTTTTTTTTTAATCACTATAGCTCTGTAGCATAGCGTGAAATTTGGTATGGTGATACCTCCAGCAGTATTCTTATTGCTCAAAATTGTTTTGGTTAATCACGTTCTTTTGTTCTTCCACATTAATTTTGAGATTTTTTTCCATTTCTGTGAAGAAATGCATTGGAATTTTAATTGGAATTCCATTGAATCTGTATGTTGCCTTAGTTAGGATGGTCATTTTCACAATATTGGTCCTACCATCCATGAGCAAGGAAGATCTTTCTATTTTCTAGTGTCCTCTTTAAATTCTTGAAGCAGTGTTTTCTAGTTTACATTACACAGGTCTTTTACTTCCTTGGTTAAATTTATTCCAAGGTATTTCATTTTCTTTGTAGTTATGGTGAATGGGATTATTTCTTTCATTTCTTTCTCAGCTTGTTTGTCTCTGGTATATAGAAATGCTACTCATTTTTATATGTTTATTTTGTAGCCTGCCACTTTACTGAAACTGTTCATTAATTCAAGTAGTTTCTTGGTGGAGTCGTGGATCTCTCAAGTATAGAATTATATCATCTATAAAAAGGGATACTTCAGATTCTTCCTTACCTATTGGTATCTCTTTTTCTTGCCTTATTGCTTTAGCTAGGATTTCAAGCACAATATCGAACAAGAGTAATGACAGTGGACAACCTTGTCTCATTCCTGATCTAAGCTGCAATGCTTCAATTTTTTTCCCTATTTAGAATGATGCTTGCTTTAGGCTTGTCATATATAGCTTTATTAAGTTGACATAGGTCTCCTCTATTCCTGTTTTCTCCAAACCTTTTATAATGAAGAATGTTGAATTTTTTCAAAGGCCTTTTCTGCATCTATTGAGAGGATCACATGATTTTTGTTTTTGAGTCTGTTAATATGATGAATTATGCTCATTTGTTAAACCATCCTTGCATTCCTGGTATGAACCCAATTTGATCATGATATAGGATCCTTTGGATATGTTTTTGGATTTGGTTTGCTAGTATTTTATTGAAGATTTTGGCATCTGTGTTAATTAGTGAGAATGGCCTATAATTCTCTTTCTTTTATGTGTCTTTGTTTGGCTTTGGAATCAGAGTTATCTTGTCTTTGTAAAAAGAGTTTGGGAGTATTCCTTCTTTCTCTACTTTATGGAATAATTTGAGGGGTAGTGGTATTAGTTTTTCTCTAAAGGCCTGGTAGAATTTTGCACTGAATCAACTTGGTCCTGGGCTTTTATTAGTTGGAAGACTTCTAATTACTATTTTAATTTCATCTCTTGTTATTGGTTTATTTAATATATCTATTTCATCTTGAGTCAATTTCAGAAGGTTGTATGTATTTAGGAATTCAACCATTTCCTTTACTGTCCAATTTAAGAGAATATAAAATTTTAAGGTATATCTTTATGATTCCCTGGATTTCTCCAGTATCTGTTTTGTTTTCCACCTTTTCATTTCTGATTTTGTTGATGAATGTTCTTTCTTCTTTTGGTTATTGAAACTAAGGATTTGTCAATCTTGTTCATTTTTTAAAAAGCTCTATGTTTCATTAATTTTTTGTCTTTTAGGATTGGCTTATTTCTTTTTTTATAAAAAGGTTTAACATTAAGCCATTTACTCAGGATCTTTCCTTTTTGTAATGTAGGCATTTAGTGCTATAAACTTTCCTCTTAGACTGTTTTCATTATGTCCCATAGAATTTGGTAGGTTGTATCTTCATTTTCATTGGTTTCAAGGAAGTTTTTAATTTCTCGTTTTATTTCATTTTCGATTCATTCCTCATTCAAAAATGTGCTATTTAGCGTCCATGAGTTCATATGGTTTTTATTGTTTCCTTTGTTGTAGATATCTACCTTTATTCCATAATGATCAGATAGTAACACTGAATGATTTAAGTTTTTTTGTATATATGGAGGTTTGATTTGTGATCTAGCATATGCTCTATTTTTGAGAATGTTCCATGAGTTGCTGAGTAGAATGTATATTCTTTAGTGTTTGGATGAAATGTTCTTTAGATATCTGTAAGGTCCATTTGATTTATGGTTTCATTTAACTCCAATGTGTCTCTGCTTAGTTTTTGATCTGTTAGCCTGTCCAAATGGTGCGAGGGTTATTGAAGTCTCCTATTATCACTGTGTTTGGGTTGATTAGTTGCTTTCAGTCCTGTAGAGTTTGTTTGATGAATTTGGGTGCAGCCATGTTTGATGCATATATGTTTAAGATTGTGAGATCTTCTTGCTGAAATTTGCCCTCTTATGGTCTGCTTTAGTTTGAAGTCTATTTTGTCTGATATTAAGAAGGCAACTCCTGGTTGTTTTCTTTTTCCATTAGTTTGAAGTACTTGCTTTCATAGTGAGATGTGTTTCTTGGAGGCAGAGAATTGATGGGTCATGATGTTTGATCCAAGTTATAAGCCCGTGTCTCTTGATTGGGGAGTTGATCCCATTGACATTTAAAGTTATTATCAAAAGATTTTTAATGGTTCTTGACACTTTGTTGATCTTGTGGTGTTTTCATTTTTTAGTCCCTCATTCAACTCATATGCTGGTATTATTTATTCCCTTTAACTTTTTTGATGCATTTATCCTTCCTTTACATTTTGCACATTTCTTCTAGTATCCTCTGTAACCCTGGATTAGTGGCCATATAATATTTTAGTCTTCCTGTC
The DNA here is from genome assembly GCA_023101885.1 of Typhlomys cinereus. Lineage (NCBI taxonomy): Eukaryota > Metazoa > Chordata > Mammalia > Rodentia > Platacanthomyidae > Typhlomys > Typhlomys cinereus. The sequence goes on along the minus strand of JALPQD010000112.1, from coordinate 5,959,810 downwards.
ATAGAATTTTTTTTCACCTTCTATTATAACCAACAGTTTTGCTGGATATAATAATCCGAGTTGGCATTTGCATTTATTAAGAACTTGCATTGTGTTTCTCTGAGCCCTTCTGGCTTCTACTGTTTGTATTGAGAAGTCAGTTGTTATTTTGATGGGTTTGCCTCTGTATATGACTTGTTCCTTTTGTTTTGCAGCTCTTAAGATATTGTCTTTAATGTGTGGCCTATCATATGCTGTGGAGTGTTTCTTTTTTTAATCCTGGGTATTTAGTGTTCTGTATGCCTCTTGAATCAGGATGAGTATTTATTTTTTAGGTAAAGGAAATTTTCCTCTGTTCTCTCCTCTTGTGTGTCTGTTTCTGGGATACACATGATCTGCATGTTGGGGCTTTTGATGGTGTCCCACGGTTCTTGTATGTTCCTTTCAAGTGTGCTTTTCAGTTTATCAGTTTCTCTCCAACAACTTATCAACCTTTTCTAATTTATCTTCCAATTCTGAGACTCTGTCTTCTACATGATCGGTTCTATTTTTGAAACTTTTTATTGAATTTTTTTTTACTATGCTGTTTAGATGTTTTAGTTCCAGTGTTATTTCAGTCTGGGTTTTTTCAGTGTTTCTATGTTTGTTTGCAGATCATTTTAGGTTTTTTTCAGTGTTTCTAGATCTGTTTTCAAGCTCTCTATTTTCATTCTAGTTATGTCTTGTTTGCTTGTGTTTTCTTGGTTTTCTTTCTTGAGTTTGTTGTGTTCTTCTTCAAATTTGTTTAGGCATTTATCTATGTTCTCTTGGAGCTGTTTGAACATATTTATAATCAATCTTTTACATTCATTGTTTTGGTTATTGCTGTCTTGGATACCTCCCAATGGCCTATCCTCTGTGGGATCTAAAGCTTCATGATTGGTGATCTTGAAGGGAGACATGTTTTCTTGGATTCCTGTGTTTTTTTCTGTTTGTCCTGTGAGATATTGGTATCTGGAATTGGGTTGTTGCTTATTTTCTTCGATTCATATTGTTATCTTGCTTATGTCTATTAGGATCAGTAGGTGTTGATTATAGCTTTATTTGAAATTGCTGGTTAATGTTTAGTGGGTGGTGGTCTTCTATCCGGAGTGTTATTTTTCAGCACTTAGATGATGTTAGTAGCATCTATATTTTTATTTGTGTTAGGTACCAAATGTTTGGGCCTTCACTTATAAAAAGAGGTAAAGGCAGATGTCCTCTGGCTGTAGAATTGTGTTGATGTTTCTCAAATGGGTCTTCAGATGTGACTAATACGTTGTTTTTCAGAGGCCTTTTTGTCTCTTTATTCCTGGAAGTTTGGTGTTGTAAGAAATTTTCTACTTGGACTTATTTCCTATATGTGTGTGATTAGCAGGGTTTGGGGAGAAGGGGTATGCTAATGCACAGGCAACATAGGAGATCCGGGGGCCTGAAGCCTCCCACCCAAAACACAGGCTAGCTCAGAAACCAGCTTACCTGAACCTAGCCACAGACACACACGAGTTTTAATTTTTTAAGCAATATTTTTATTCTTTAAAAATCTTTTACAATATAATACAAATATATATATAACACATTTTGATCGTAGTGAATTCTTTCCCCCTCCCTTTCTCCCTTGCACATTCCTCTAGCATGTCTACCTGTATGTCATTATTTTTAAAATTGGACTACAATATAAAATATGAGCAATAAAAGAAAATGCAATTAACATGTAGATAGTTATGATTGAGCTTCCAGTTCTACGTGGCTAAGATCCTCTGATAAAGCTAAAGAAGAGCAGTTTTGTTCATCTCCTATGAGACTAAGTTCATGATGCGAACACATGGAGGTCTGGCCAACAGGAGGCCATCCACATTGTGAGTACACAGGTCTCTGGTCCAGCGAGGCTGTCCGTGTTATGAACACACAGAGCCCTGGCCCATAGGAGATCATGCCATTAACATTGAGGGCCCAGGGAGCCCTGACCCATGGAGGCTGACCATGCTGAGGACACATGGGCCCTGAACAGCAGGATTCCTAAGTGTCCATCTCTAGTAATTATGATTCTTCAGTGATAGCAGCTAATGACTGGCATTTTCATTTGTTACTACGTAGATGGAGATGTCCTGGTGCTAAGAGTGCTGCCAACAGCTCGCCTGCTGCTCTTAGTTCCTGCGAGGATTGTCACAGCTTCAGAGACCTGACTCCCTAAGATCACATGCTCTCCAGAGCAACTGACTGATGTATAAAGCCTGCATTATAGACTGATGTCTCTTTCTATCTAGTCCTTATACTTTCAATTATCTAGAGACTGTGATGTCATGAGCACTCTAAGGAACAGTCCACTAATTGAACCCTGTTTCTAGGTCTGATTTGCAGAAAACCCAGCCTGTGGCAATGAGAGAGCTTATCACCACACCTGCTGGCTGCATTTAATCATCTGCTTCCCTTCAGACATCTCTTGAATTGCCATCTCAGGGTATGTGCATTTTCCTTGTTAACCTGAGTTTAGAAGGCACTTACCCTTAAATCTTTCTGAGGGAAATGTTCCCTGTCTTACACTTCCAGTAAAGTCTGCATACTATTTCCTTTGCTTCTATGTACTCTTGTTGCACCCTGATTCAGTCATTTATCTTTGGGATTATCCTTGGCTACTTTGCCTAAAATTGTAATCCTTACCTTGCTCGATTGCCTGCCTCAGTTTTTTTTCTGTCACAGAATTAATCACTCACTATCACATCACAGGCTTGGTTATATTTTTTAGATCTATTCTCAGTTCATTCTTTAGAACACAATATCTGAATGTTTTTCTCTTTGGTTTATTGCTATAATTCCAGTGCTTATAAAAATAGTATCCAATACAAGTTGATATTTATTGACTTACATTATTCAAGACCTTTTATAATATGGATGTATAAATCTGTATCAATAAGATTCCTGGCAAAAAGAGATAGCACATTCTTCTAGACATTTGAGTAGAGTTTAATCAAGCAAGGATTTTCAAAGTTGTGTCAAGAATTTCAGAGAGCCACAGAGACATATGAAAGTACCCAGAATTATTAATTGCTAGGATCCCTTAGCAGTCATAGAACTACTGGGGGATTCAGAAAGTAGCAGTGGGGAGAAAAATCTTGCAGCATGAACTACAATCTCCATAGACACAGGCTGTAATGCTTGGGAAGGGTGAGGTGAGGAACTAGATCCTCTAACTGTTCTTTGCTTCCTCCCTTTGAACCCCTGCTGGAGCCTTCCATTGCTAACAGGCACAGAACACATGGATGTGGTCCTATAAGATCAGCCTCCTCAGCTACAACACAGGAGGAAATGGATGGAGAGAGGTTCTAGAGAATGGCAGGAGATATTAGACCATATCTTAGAGCAAAGTGGTCCTTAGAGAGACCACTTTGGGTAATGGAGCAGAGATGGTAGATGCTGTGGTGTAGGCCTTAAGAGAGGAAACCTGGAGGGAATGTTGGGATGTTGAGCCGTGATGGATTCAGGGAAGGGAGTCAGCATCCTCTCTCAAGGCGTTTCTGAGGAAAATCCATAGCTGGAGAGGCATTCATTTATAAGTAGAACATTATGGTTTCCAAGAATTCCACTGTGAAAATTCTGTGGACATCCGTAGCAAGAGGAGGCCTCCAATCCTGGCAGGGGGAGATTGTAGAAAGCTGTCCAAGCAATAGGACACGGTACCCAAAACTTTCAGAGCAGGAAAGCAGAAGCTGGGAGCCGTCCAGAAGAAGAGCATCGTGCGTGGCATATGTCTCCCATTCACGCTCTCCCCCATCTTTGGGGAGATTAAGACGGGTTTGCGACATGAATCTGTATGCTAATAAATCTAGAGGAGGCTGAGATACTATTTCAGCTCTCTGATTCCTAAACCAAGTGTGGCTTCAGAGACATTTCCTTTACATTAGTATTCAAGCCACTCTGAGAAGATTCCAAGACTTTGGGGAATGACAGGAGGGCTCAGCATCCAGGCTCCCGGCTGTTGCTGACGCTTTGAAGCTACAACCGTGGGTGCCAATCTGGTGCCCTGATTCCATGCCTGCTGGGAGGGCCCTCCAGTGTCATCGCCCTCCCGTCACCCCAGCCACCTGCCAGTTGGCATGTGGTGGCACATTGGAGTCAGAGTGGTCCACCTTCCTTCTGGGCGAAAGAAAGAAGAGGGCTGCAGAAAAGCCCCGGGAGCCACCCTTAGTGCCAGACATGCAAACAAAATTGGCAGAGTGGGAAGGAGCCGAGAATGAATGCAAATGCAAGTGTGTGAGACAGAGCGCGCAGGACCGGAAAGTGGCGAGTCTTCCTTTCCACTTGGTGGAGGAGCCGCTGTGCTTTCTGAACCTGGGGCAGAGCGGCAAGAGCCACAGTTGAAAAGTGGATGTCAAGCTTCGAGTAGGGGTGGCAGCTGGAATACTGCATAGCCTCCCTCAACCATCTGTAAGGTCGTGGGAAGCTTAAGCTTTGTGCCACAGGAAGAGAAGGGGGACTGAAAACTCTAAGAAACAAGTTTGTTCTGAAGCATTTTAAACTCTCGGTCCTCAGCATGGAAGCACTCAACGAGATGTGGCAGAGGAGGGAATGAACCTGGAAGACAAGATGCAAAAAGGAAAGAGGTCTTCTACTGGTGAGAAACCTGGAAAGTAGTAAACAGGTGTCCTCTCATTATAAGACAAAATCTACCTGTTGTAGTTGGATGCTGACAATCATTTCCACCATCCCACTCCCCCCTCTCCAGGGTGATTCCCAAGTCACAATGAAGACTGGTACTTTCTTTCTTCATCTCATCCCTGAGAGCACACACCACACACACACACACACACACACACACACACACACACACACTTACTCACTCACATAAACACACATTTAACTTAACATTTACCATTGAGATGCTCAATAGATGCCTCAAATTCGCTCCATGCAAAGTGACAACCAAGACCGTCATTCTTGCCACCAGAATCTTCCTTAATCTCTATGTGATTTTTTTATTTGTCAGTTTTATGCATACACACAATGCATTGTGGCCATAATCACTCTCATTACCCCCTCTTATCCTCTCCCATCATTGCTGATCCCCCCCTTCTTCCTCCCAGTCATTTTTGTCCTACTTTTACATCTTTATTATATGCAGAACTTAGGCAGGTAGCCACTGCTGCTGTGCGTTCATGATTGCTGTGGTCACAGCACACGCTGAAGACAGTATTTACAGTACTCTTCCCCACCCCCAGGCCTTTACAGTCTTTCTGCCCCCTCTTTCTCAATGTACCTTGAGCCTCGAAGTAGGCGTTCTTCATTTCTCTTAATTGAGTTAGGTTCCTTTAGGTGTTCAAATCAGAATTTGCTTTCGTCCTTATTCTGACTTTACTCAATCCCTCACCAGGCCCAGTTGCCCTGAATGATGTCTGTCTTCTCTGATTTCATTATTACAGCCTTACTTTAAATCTTCACTGTTTCTGGTCTGAATGGTGGCCTCTTTATTATCTTGAGTACTGTAATCAAAGTGATCTTCATTCCCTTCCTTTTCTATATCAAGATACTTCCCATTAAGGGTTAAATTGAAAGTCCTGATATTATGGTTGTAAAGTAGAAAAGTAGAACCGCCAAAAGTAGAACCTATTGGTACATTAGCTAACATTTTCCAGTTCACTCAACTGATAGTATCTTTTGGAGTATCTTTTGGAGTAATTGTGAAGAATTGTGAAGAAAAATAAAATGGTATATGTGCTTAAAAATTATTTTATAATATTAAAAATATCACCAGTTAGCATTAATAGAATAAAAGAATAACATGAAACATGATAATAAAAATGAAATGTGAGATACTACTGTAGGTGTAATGGAGGTTACAGAAAAATGTTATGTATATATATGTACATGAAAACATATTTACATACATAGATTATGAGATTTAATGTTCATAATGATCTTAAAATTCTGAGACCTTTTAGTCTTGATCCTTCTCTCAACTCATGATCCTGACTGATTTGGCTTATTTGACGATGTCCGCAAGTCATTTGCTAAGTGGGTTCTTTCCAGAAACATTAGTTGTAGCAATTACTCAGCATGATTGCTGGTAATTTCATGAGCAAACAGCTTATAAGGGAACAAAGGGTTTTTTTTTTTTTGGCTTATAATAATCTAGTTATAATAGTCCCTGTCCAGTTTGGCAGGAGCACTCACACCAACACCAAGGCCCTAGGGAAATGGACACACCATATCCACATAAAGACTAAGAGAAGCCCAATCCCTATTTGCCAGATCACTACGTCTAGCCAAATATACAGAAGGATGCCAACTTTCTCAACAAGTTCCCTCCGTTTTGTTCATCTGTCTGAAAATTTAGTCCTGCCCACCATGGACTAGATCTTCCTTATCAATTAGATAACCTTCTGCAGACATGCACCAGGTCTAATTCTCTACAAGCCCTCAACTGCCAAATTGACAACTGTATCTGACTATGACACTAGCCTTTCCCTGTTCACTAAGGATGCATGTGAACATGAGAAGAGAAGCTGCCTACTTGCGTGCCTTAGGATCTGTGAGTGTGCTGTATAGAACTGCTGAGTCGATGTGGGTGCTGTCTGGCTGTGTTGCTTGTATGTGCGTGTGTGCGGGGGGCGGGGGGCGGAGGGGGGAACTGTCATTGTCAGTTACTCTCTAGCATTTTTTCTAGGATCCCAGAAGCTGATGTGTGTTTTAAAGATTGACTTTCCTTTTAAGCTGCTGAATTAATTGATGCTTCTTAAGGACAACCTGGTTTCTGATTCTCCATGTAGAATCTGTGGTGACTTCTGACTCCAATAAATGTCGTGTCTTCTTGTTTCAAATTATCTGCTACCTCCCCAGCCTATGTTTTAGTTATGTATTTGCAATATGTTTTAAGAAAACCATATAGTATCCCATTTTACTATGCTCACCCATCGTAGAACAAAAAGAAGGTAAGAAGGAAAACAGGAAAGGAAGGTGGGAAGGAAGGAAGGAAGGAAGGAAGGAAGGAAGGAAGGAAGGAAGGAAGGAAGGAAGGAAGGAAGAAGGAAGGAAGGAAGGAATGAATCATGAGCTGGAGAGGGAGAGATATGGGGTGATGGAGACGTTCACTGCAAATGAAGACATTCTATTTAAGTGTCAAAAGCTTCTAAAGCTTCATTTTGGCAAATGAAATCCATTGTTGGTGATAGAATCTTCTATGGAACATCATCCAATAGACCTACCTCTGTGTGACCACTGATTCTATATAGAGAAGGACATTAACTTGGACCTGTGTGTATTGGAAGACTGAAGAAAAGACAGGAACTTGGAACTTTGGGTACACAGATAATTACATATTCTTTGACATCATTTTATGTTATCTAGCCCTGATCTTTGGCATTTTTTTCTTTTCTCTCTAAACTCGAACAAATTCATCCATTGGGTCTTTTTTTCTACTTTTTACCCTGTTTGAATCAGATATTTGTTCCCAGCCTGAGAAAGATTGCATGCCAACATCCTGCCAGCGGCACCTTTCCACAGCTGTGTTATAAGTAACTGGGCAAAGCAGGGGAGGATTAAATTGGAGATTGCAGGAACCTTCCTGTCTGTGCCAAGACAGTCCTGAGAGGTTCCCATAATCATGTCTCACGTTTCACAATTAGATCTTGAGCCCACTGAGCTGGGGGTTGATCCAACTTCTGCTGGCTTTTTCTGGGGCTGGTGGTATTTAAAGATGCGGATTGCTAGTTGGTGATAATGTCTATTGTTAATTAGATTATTCTCCATTAGAAAACATTGTGAGTTTTAAACTAGTGCTGTTCTTGGGGACACACACAGGAGCACTTAGTATGCTTTATCACTGTCTAGAGTATTTTCTCCTTTTGAATTTCTTAAATTGCAAGTGACAGTGATTCTGCTTCAGGAGCCCAGTTTTGTAGACAATGCAAATGGTTTAGGTCTTGTAAGAGGGCAGACAGAGCAGAGAAATTGAGGGAAGATGCTTTTTCATACTGCTTTTAAAATGGGTTTTCGTGAAAAGCAAGCGAGGTGTGATGGACACGGTGCAGCTGCAACTGCGTTAGTCAGGACTCGCCAGGGACACAGGACTGGTGGACTCTTTCTCATCCCTTCCCTCCCTCCTTCCCTCTCTCCCTTTCTTCCCTTTCTCCCTCCCTCTTTCTTCTCTATTCTTTCCTTTCCTTTCCTTTTCTCCTTTATTGTTCCTCCCTCCCTCCCTCCATTCCCTCCTTCACTCACTCCCTTTCTTTCTTTCTTTCTTTTCTTTCTTTCTTCTTTCTTTCTTTCTTTCTTTCTTTCTTCTTTCTTTCTTTCTTTCTTTCTTTCTTTCTTTCTTTCTTTCTTTTCTTCCTTCTTCTTTCTTCTTCCTTCCTTCTTTCTTCCTTCTTCCTTCTTCTCCTCCCTCCTCCCTCCCTCCCTCCTCCCTCCCTCCCTCCCTCCCTCCTCCTCCCTCCTCCCTCCTTCCCTTCCATTGGTTATATGATTATGAAGAACAGGAAGTCCCATGTTCTGCCATTCGCCTGTTAGAAAACCAGAGATACCAATGGAACAATTCACTTCAAATCTGAACCATTCAAACCAGGGATCTGATGTCTGAGACCAGAAGGTAGATGCCCCAGTAAAGCGAGCAGGTTCTTCTCTCCCTTTTTGTTCTACTCAGGCCCATGGTGATTGGATGATGCCTACTCGTGTTGGTAAAAAGATCTTCTTTCCACCAGTTCTAATAGTAGTCTCTTCCGGAAACACTTTCAAGTAGAGAAAGATGTCTGTACAGCTCTGTAGCCATACCTTGGTCTAGTCGGGCTGGCACATAAATCATCCATAACAGGAACTTGTGAGCCTCACTGCCAAGCAGAGCATGAGGCAGGAGAGAGTGACACAAAGGTTAGCATATGGATCCTACCAAACACCTCCCAAACTAAATGTACTCTTCCTAAGTAAGCAAGCACACCTGTCTATGAAGTATGTTTTTGTGGAGTCCTTACCATTTACCTCTCTGGCTTGGGTGTGGGCTAGAGCTTTGAACACAAATAATTCAAGTCCCCAATTTTACGCTTTTGAACTTAGCAGATCAGGAACATTCTTTGGTGTTAATGTGTAGCTACATCATTATGAGAGTGTTTCATGCATTCTGTGGAAACTGCACCAGTTTATAAAACTGTCTCCCTGGTTTTAGACATTTGTTTTAGTTCATTGACATGAGCAATGTTTGAAGAATATCCTTCTATCTAAATCATTGTGTACTTTAAGATTTCTTTAGCAAATATTCAAAGAGTGGAATTTCTAGGTAAAAGGATGTAGTTTTAAAGAATTTGAGTTAAATTGCACAATTTGTATGGGAAAGAGTTTATAATACCTGCATTTGGAGAGCGTTCATTTCTTCATATATTGGCCCTTTCACATTAGCCAGGAAGATTCTAATAGGTGAAAAAGGATGGATTGCTACTTTAATGTGAATTCATTTTATCACTGGTGAGATTTATATTTGAATTTTTTACTGACATTTTACAATTTCTATTTTTTCAGAGTTCTGATTTTGTTTCATGTGTTTTGCTCATTTTCACTACTGTATTGTTAAATTCCTTCCTTTCTCCTTTACAAGACCCCTTTATGTATCTACTGATTTGAAAGTCATGAGAAATACACTATATGTCATGATATGATATGATGATGGACCACAAAATATTTCCCTCTTTTTTTTTTGGACAGTTTTCTTAAACTTTTAACTGTTAGATGACTTGGAAAGTCAAATGTATGTTTACTTGCCTTCATCATTGCATCTTACAGTGTCATGTTTAGCAAGTCTTTTCCAACTCCAAGATTACAAAATAACTATTCTTTTCTTTAGTTATTAATTGAATCATTTATCTTTCCCCCACAGATTTGAAATGTCGCCTTTATCATTCACTAAGTTACTAAGTATACACAGACTGCCTTCAGATTTTCTACTTGATTCCTCTGATGTATCCATGGTGGCACCAGTGTCAAAGTTACTTAATGAATGTGGTTTTATAACACATTTGGATATCTGCTAAGGACAAATCCCATCTCCTCATTCTTCCATTTCAAAACAAGCTTGCATGTGTACTCGGCCAGAATTTTATTAAGGGTGAATTTCAGTGGGTTATATTTTAGTTAAAGTTGTAGAAAAATCTGTGTTTATCCTGTAAGAATTCAGCTTCCCTGTTTTCAACTTTTCTTCCATGATGCTCAGTAAAAATGATTCTGTGTGTTTTGTTCAGTTGAAATCTAGATTTGTGTGTGTGTGTGTGTAAGTGTAGCCATTTCCATCTTTTTTATGTGGCATTTGGGATCCAACTCATGTTCTTCTGCTTGTAAGGAAAAGGCTTAATCCCTGAATAATCTCTCTAGCTTTGTGTTGACTTTCTATGACATATTATTTCAAATAATTTTCCCCAATATCTTTCATAAGTAAGAAATGGTAAGATCTTTATTTCCTGGCTCTTATTTTCCATTATTTTCAAACTTTACGATATTTTGTTTTACTCTGAGTTCTGATAGCTAGAATTGCAAAATAATCTTAAGTAAAAGTAAAAATAGTGATGATTGACATCATTGTATCACTCCTGATTGTGCTACAAAAATTGGTTGTGGAGAGATAAATCTGTAAATAATGCAAGCAAAACTCTATTACGTTCCAACTTTTTATGTTTTTTTAAGATGAGAAATTACAGCTGAAGAAAACAAAGGGTTTATTCCTACTAATAATTTTGGTTATAGTTCATAGCCCTGTATGGCAGGAGAGTCTATACCAACATCAGGAGCTACTGGCTGCACCATAACTTTAAGAGATCATTCTCACTTGCTGGAATGCATGCAGGCCTGTATGCTAAAGTAGTAAGCTACTTATCATCTTTTGACTTGCCTAGGGAGTGGTCCCATTTACTATGGGCGCGTCTTCTCACATCAATTAGATGATCTCCCACAAGGTGGCTCAGTGGCACTTAGAAATCAGAAGGCAACTTTAGGTTTTCCTTGTATCTTTCCACCATGTTTGAAGTAGAGTCACTTTGTTTTCACAAGGTCAGCTGAGCTAAAAGCTCATGAGGAGCTTCACATCTCTGCTTCACATCTTACTGTAGGAGTTCTGGAATTACAGTTGTGCACTGCCACACCTGACTTTCATGTGAGTCCTGAGGATTTGAGCTAAGGTCTTCATGCTTGCACAGCAAGCACTTTACCCATAGCATTATCTCTCTAGACCTAGGACACATTTCAACAATCTTTTTCAATTTCTTTAAAATTATGGTTTATGTAGGTTTTAAGATATTTCTCAAATACATGATATAAATCCTAGAACATAATCCATTCTTTTTGGAACGTCCAATTAGGTGAAAAAAAAGAACTAGTAATTCTATTGTTTTGAAGTTTGTCATATCTGATACAACATTTTTTCATCATTAATATTATTGATTTCTTTTTCCTTTTCATTCTTGTCTAAGCAAAGGTTCATCTCATTCGGGCATTCAGGCATGAGAAAGGCATATGTATTCTGAGTGCTTACTAAGTGTCAAATTTTACAAGAGCTTATCATATATTATTTCGTGTGCTCCCTCAATCAATTTCTGTCCCCTGGTCCAGTGATCTATATAAGATCACTCAGCCTGGGAGAGTTCAAGAAATGGCCTCTTAGATTGCAGAATTCATCAAGAAAGATGCTGAATAACTAAATTTTGATGATTTCTTATGTAATAACAGATAACAATATTAGGGGACTGATTTCTTAAATATTTGCCAACCACTTCTATTTGGTATATGATAGACAATAGAATCCATGCATACTGCAATTACAAAGAAATCAACAAACTACCATTGACTAAGCAAATAAACTATGCAAGGCAGAGGTTAGAGCTTCTTGAGTGAATAGTTGATACAGATAGATGATAAATAAAAGATAGATAGATAGGTAGATAGTGTTGCAGTTACTCTCTCTGTTGCTATGAGACAACACTCGGACTCGAACAATGTGAGGAGAGAAAGGGACATTTGGTTGCCTTATGGTTCCAGTGGGGAGATATTGTCCATTGTGGTAGGAAAGGCATGGTGTACTGCACAAGTTGGAAACAGCTCAAGTTACAGTAGCCATCATGGAGGCAGAGAGCGCAAACAAGCAAACTTCAAGAGTAAACTCAAAAATAGACTGCTAGTGGAAGCAGGGCGAGGCTAACCAACTTTATGGCCTGCCTTCTTTCATTAAGGCTCCACCTCCTAAAGATGTCCTGACTTTCCCAAATATTAACATCAATTAAGGTTGCAAACATGAGCTTGTGTGTGTACAACTCACATTCAAACCCACGGCAACTAGCAAGATGGATGGCCAGCTAGCTAGCAAGCTACATATGCTTGATCCTCACAATGCTGACCCTTATAATCCATTATATATGAATCAGAATGCAGTTTTTGAAGTGTGAAAATGCTAGTATGAGGGCTGTAGGTGTAAAGCATGTCCAGGCTGAGATGACTGCTAGGGCGAGAGGGCAAGGCCTTTCTGTCCATGCCACGTGACTTGTTACCCCGTGGCTTTCCATAGCATTATCTATCCTGCTTCTAGTTTGCTTGTTTCTTTCTCCATTTGCTTTAACTAGTCAGTACTAAAAATTGACAACGTAAAAATGAGAAGATTCAGTGTGCAAGTGAGGAAGAAGAATCCATGATATAAAATGAAATTGTAAAGGAAATACAATACATCTGGCATCTTCATATCTCATGAACTTCATTTAGCCTATTGAATGGGGGAAAAGTATTCTGAATTGATGAGAATTCTGCCACGGAAAGATATTTTGTACCTTTGAAACTGTTGTATGGGATTTTCCTTCTAACAAACAGCCACTATTTTGTCCAAGACTATTAAGATCATACCTGTTAACTGTTGATGTCCCCTCAGAGATAGAGGGTCTGAGAGGGGCTAGGATACACATGCCCATCCATGTGCCTTCACACATGCCTGTAACATGTGACACCTGGGTAGGGCTAGAATGCCAGCATGCCTGTGCCCTTGTCCATATACACGCTACCCATATGCCTTCACATGTGAAGTTGGAAGGGGCCCAGGGTCTATAAACCGAGGGAGATTAGTTGAGTGGGTTCCGACTATGCAGCCACGGGGAAGCCATCAGACATGCTGCCGTGAGCTGTCTTTGAATCGTCCCTGTGCCTGTCAGTAACCCTCACCCCTGCTCCTGTAGGCAAGCCCAGTATACTCACTGGTTCATCAGGTTAGACCTTGGTATAATCGTTTCTTCAGTCCATTGTGGAACTCCTCTTTGGGATGGAAAGGCAGTTGTGTGGTGTCTCCTTAAGAAAAAGTATTTACCCCACACAAGCCCACAGAAGAAACAAAGGAGAGAAAATTCAGGAGTAAAAATTACTTATGGATTTGCTCACAACCAAGGCAGGTAGTGAATCAGAGTTTAAAATGGGTGTCAACTAGCCTAGCCTAGGTGTCACCTAGCCTAGTGACCACCTTAGCAAAGTCCTGAACTGGAAAAGGGAACATTTGTGGAATGCGCTATTCCTGTCTGGGTTGTAAGGGAGGTTACATGTTGAACAAAGCCATGGGGAGCCCACTAGAGAAGACACAACAGTAAAAAAAAAAAATAAAGGTAGGACTTTTGAGCTGAAATATAGGTGGTGACAGTGAGAAAGAAAGTGTTTACTTGAACCAAACGAGCCTTTGGAGAAAAGATGCCACCAAGAGAAAATAGTTCTAAGAGTTACAACTTGAAAACCAAAAAGCTGTGAAAGATTCACTTGGGCTTAGGCTAATGTAGTGGGAAACTGCAAATAGAAACAGTTGTCTGTTGTTACTCAGGAAAACCCATGGAGAATTTAAAGGCCTTAGTGAGGGATAGATATATATCAATGTACACCAAATTCCTGCTTTGATGCCCTCTTGGAAAGGCCCATGTTGTAATTTGGGAAGTGACTGTACAAACTATAATGCTCCCTTTGAAGGATTCTTATTTAGCCACTAAGAACAGGTTTAATGGAACAAGGGGTTTATTTTCTCTTAAGATTGTCAGGTTACTGTTCCTTGTCAAGCACAGCAGGAGAGCTCACACCAGCACCAAAGGCTGAGCGAACCAGCCACACCGTATCCACTAGACTTCCAAAAGAGGGACGATTCTCACTGGCCAGACTAGCATGTCTGAGTAAGTTTCCTGAAGGATTCCAATTTCCTTGCCCAGTTCCCTCCATCTGCTCCATCTGCCAAGAGACTAGCCACACCCATCCCACCATGGGTTGGGCCTCCCTGTCAATCACACAATCTCCTGCAGGCTTTCTGCAGGTTTAACTCAACTACTAATTTCTCACAACTGTGCTCAGAGTTTGAGCCCTAAGCTGTCAAGTTGACACCTGTATCTATGACAGTTGAGTTATAAGGACCGTCTTTCAGTCCTACAAGTTAAAAAGGAGCGATGGGGGAACCAATGTTTATAAATATTTTTAAAACAATTCACCACTGTGAGAGAGAATTTTTTGTCTCTAATTTAAAGCTGAGGATATCTAGATGCTAAGACCCAAGTTCACATAGCTTATGACTGTTTGTGAACTTAGTGGTGGAGATCAAAGCTTCTTTAACTTCTCTGTTTTACTCTCTCCATATTCCTTGGTTGGTTGGTGAGATCTAGGGAGATTCACTGGTTATGACAAATGAGGACTTGTTCAATGTGTAATTGTGCTGTTTAAGGTGCATTAATCCTCTCTTACTAACTTTATCACAGGCTTCTAGAAATTAGTGTCTTTTATGTCCCTCATGAAAGATATGGATCCATACAGTCAATTACTTTGGTTGTGACTACATGAACATTCAGTTGTATTCTTTTTCATAATTGAAGAGGTATGCATTTTTTTCAAGGATAATCTTAAGCTAGTTAGAACTGCTCATTAGAATTTTTCAGATGCAGGGGCTTCTACTGAACATAAGAGCTATTTACAAGAACCCCAATCCATTCTCCAGGACTCTGAAGACTCATCTGTGGAACCTTTGCTTACCTTGAGCATTTTATAAAACTCGGAAATTTGGACTGGAGAGATGGCTCAGGGGATAAGCCCCTGCCTCAAACGCAGGAGGACTTGAGTTCAGATCCCAGATCCCATGTAAAAATGCCAGGCAGAAATGGCAGTGCCCTACAGTTCTGACCCTGGAAGGCGGAGCCTGGGAAATCCCAGAGCAAGCAGAAAGAAGGCAAAGCAATCCAGGGTGATTATCACTCTTGGGTTTCTACAAGCACACATAGTCCCCCTGCTGCATATGTATGCATGAAAAAATAAAATAACGTTATATTTTATATGAAAATATGTGGAATGAGTAAATAGATATGAAAAATACTGAATGTGGGGATTGGATGCTTAGAAACCCCCAAACCACAAAAAAACCTTTTCATCTTGTCTTGTACAGGTAGAGGCTGGTAAGAAGAGAGGAGGAGGAAAAATATTTT
The DNA here is from genome assembly GCA_023101885.1 of Typhlomys cinereus. NCBI lineage: Eukaryota > Metazoa > Chordata > Mammalia > Rodentia > Platacanthomyidae > Typhlomys > Typhlomys cinereus. The sequence continues at coordinate 5,944,376 of JALPQD010000112.1, read as the reverse complement.
AATATTTTATATCCAGTACATAGTTAATAATACTCGTTGAAATACAGTGAGGAAAGGAAATGAAGGATTTTTTTGTCTTTACTGGTTCAGCTAAATGATCCAGGTCTTACTATGTGTTAAGTTTATTTACCTTGCACAGTATGGTGGTCTGGTGGTTCTTAGGTCGGCCTGCACATTGGAATCCCCTGGGAAGTTTGTCCCATTGTTAATGCCTGGACTCTACCTCCAAAGATTCTTAATTTGACACTTGTGTGAGCAATGGACACATGATTCTTAAGACTCCTCAGCTGATTTCGATGTGTAGCCAACTTCAAAAATCCATATGTTACTTCTTAAGTGCAGGGATCAGCCAGTTTATTCTGTTACAAGCCTTGTAGTAAATATATGACTCTCTGGTGGTCGGACCAGCTCTGTTCAAGTAGCAACAAAGCAGCCCCAGATTATGCTGTGTGGTGTAGCAGTTCATCTGCATGGTTGCTGATAAACCACCATCAAATGGCTTAAGGGAACAAGGGTTTATTTTCTCTTATGATTGTCTGGTTACAGTTCTCAGTCCAGCATGACAGGAGAGCTCACACCAGCACCAGGGCCAAGGGAACTGGCCACACCATCTCTACATAATGGCTGAGAGAGAGACGATCCTTACTTGCCAGATCAGCATGTCTGGTCAAGTGTACACAACGATGCCAATTCTCCGATTAGGTTCCTCAAGGGCTATGTCCTACCCACCATGGGTTGGGCCTTCCTCATCAACTCAACTACTAATTCTCTACAAATGTGCCCGGAGTTCAAACCTTCAACTGTCAAGTTGACACCTGTGCCTAACTATGACACATGGATACTGAAATTGGAATTTCATAAAGTTTTTACACATCACGAGATAGCATTGTCATTGTGATTTTCTCCTAACCAGTTAACAATAGAAAACAAAATAATAGATGAAGAACCAGACCAAAAACAGGCAAACTCCATTTTAATCTATATAACTGCTGGAGGCAGATACAACTATTACTTCAGTATTATTGGCAAGGAAAGACATAGGTCAATCAGATGCCTGGTTCCATCAGAATTTGACCATATAGCCCAGTCTTTCTTTCAGAAGGCATTGACATTTTTCTAAAGATTATATGTTTGATTATTTTTATGTTTAAGAACAGGTGACATGGAGAAAGTTTCTTTTCAACCTCTCTATTTAAAAAACAAATTGCCTTTGCATTGAAATTACAGCAATAAATGGCATTGTTTGATTAGAAATATTTCTGAACCATTGTTCAGCTCTCTGACTTCCACATTGCCAAGTAGGCTTGATATGTTCACTGAGTGATTTCCTCAATGTAATTAAAGATACAGTTTTTCCTTGTTCTTCGTGTACTGCCAAATCAAGCAAAGAGTGTTAAAATATTATGTTCAATTATACATATAAATCTTGTAGAGTTAATGAACATATTCTCTACATTGTAGCACTGGCTGGACACTTATCTTACTCTTTAAGATAAAACACCACTTCTGTATAATGCATTGCTTAGCTCTCCTCTTGCTATGCATTGTGCCTAGGATCCCATTTTCCATTAAATAATAATCATTGTAATTAATAGACTGGCTATTTTATCTCCATAATCTGGTTACAGTAATTTATCAAAGGTGTGGAAATGAATACCAGGAAAATAGTACATCCTTCTTTTGAAAAGAGGGTAAAGAGTGCAAAATGCAATCATTCTCCCGGGAGCATGGCAGAAACACATGCTGCTTATAAGTCACTGAAATGAATGTAGTATATAGAATACTCATTATTTTTGGAAGAGCATTTGATAGGTTTCACTTACATTTCTTGGAGAGATTATAGGTAGGCTGATAGGTGAGCAGATATGTTCTTTAGATTGTCACAGATGCCTTGGGATGGATCTGTGAATTCCTTCCTAGCTCTGCATTCTGCATCTTTCAATACTAGCCTGCAGGGAAAAAAAAGTGTGATGGTGCAGACAATTCAGAGCTTGGATGTTCCTGAGAAGAGTTTTTTAACTCCATCATCTGAGCCTAAACCTTTAGGAAATAGTTATTATCACCTCCTTCATGCCAATTCTCAAACACTGACAATTTATTCAGGCATGAAAAGATACCAGCCAGGTGATACACTGGGCTCCTACCCACCTTCAACTGGGCTGAGTCACCTGGCTCTTACTGTCATTGCTAAGTCCTGTTCTTTCCTAATTCATACAACTCTAATAGTGCATGGATAGATCAAATTATGTAAGCCTGTACTGGCTGAGGTAATGAGACAATGGTCTTAGTACAGTGACCTTAAAGAATGAGCTGTGAGTTTCTGGAGTTCACCAGATTTGACTTTAAGAACTGTTCTATTATAGACTGCATTTAGAACTTACTAGGCTTAGATGGATCCTAGTTATAGGCTTCTAAATTGATCATCCTGAGAATGATCTTAAACACCAGACATCTCAATTCATTTTTAAATTAGCTCTCACAGAAGGAGGTTGGCCCTGAGAATGAAATTTGAAAATGCACCAAGTCTTTTGAATAGTGTTGTGCAACTATTTTGTTCAAATTCATCTGGCGGGGGCTCATAAAGACTCAGGAAGTAAAGAAACTTACAAAGGTTAGAAAGTAAACAACTCACAAGTCTCAGGAAGATGCTGAGTCTTGCAAGATTCACAAGGCTGCTCCATAAGATTATATGAGCAGTGGGAACTCCTGAAAAGGAGGCCCTACGACTTCTCCTGACACCTGCAAATCACATAAGAAGTCCTTGGATACAGCTTTCTGGAGCCTTCACATACGCTGGGGTGAGATTTGAAGTGCTATAGCTGTTTTGAGTCATCCACGTATCTACAAGTAATCCATCACTCATAATCCTGCATGGAAACCCAGTGAGCTCACTGGTTCACTAAGGTAGACTCAGGTAGAGACATTTCTTTTGTCTGTCACTGGTATCCCATCTGTGATGAACAGACATTTGTTTAGGCCTTTTCAGGAAAAGTCATACAACCCCATAGTAGTGAGTAGAGAAATGAAGGAGGATGATGAGAAGGAAAGGATGAGAAGGGAAGGAGAGTATTGCATGGGAAGAAATGTGGTTAAGATATGACAAATACCTGTCTGGCAATGTCTTTTTTATTAATTTTTCATTTTTCTACTTTTACAAGCATATTGAGTACTTACCCCTGCTTCCCTTCATCCCCCTCCTTCCATTATCTCTCTTCCCTTCGTCAATCCTTTCCATTCCCTCCCACCTTCCTTCCTGTTTGCTTCTATGGACCCCAGGGTTCACTCTGACTTGTCTACTCACAGACAACATCTTTATAAAATCCATCGCTCTCTACAGAGACTACTATATACCCCCTAAAGTGGGCTATATTTTTATCATGTTCTTTACCATGTTCTCTCCCACCTGTTTTTCCTTCTTCCTTTCCTTTTTTTTTCCTTTTTTTTATTAAAAATTTAATTATACATTTTAAAATTTTTACCAGTTCCCTCCCTCCCTCCTCCTCCCCCTCCCCTTCCCCAGTGCCTCCCCCCCAATTCCCAGAGAGTCCTTTATTGTGACGCCTAACTCTCCACTGGGTCTCTCTCTCGATGACATATAAGGACCCAGTGGCATTTCCATAAGCCTTTCTCTTGTTCCCCTTAAGCATAGGAGCACTACTATGGCTGTCAATCCTTGCCTCCAGGGGTCTCGGTGCCCTTACAGATGCTAGACTTTATGAGGGCAACAGTGCGCTGGACATTGCCAGGGCATGCAAAGTCCCATTATGATTGCTTTGGCCCCAACTATTGTTGAGAATCTTGCAAATCGTTGCTCTCCCATCCTTTTGCTCTTACAATCTTACCGCCCCCTCTTCCGCAAATGTCCCTGAGCTCCAGGATGGGGAGAGATTAGGCTGGCCTAGTTCTATGTGATTGATATAGAGTCTCGTGAAGTTCTGGATTGTGGTTTGTTGATTTTCTTTTGCAGTTTTGCTGCTCCTGCAATTCCCTTCACTCCATTCTGCTGGGCACTGTATGTCACCCCCTGGCCAGAGACAAAAAGCTGTTAAACTGGAGTCTTGTTGTAATAGCACATTCAAGGGTAAG
>JALPQD010000112.1:5906148-5940265 GCA_023101885.1 Typhlomys cinereus | reverse complement strand
ATTTATCATCTAAAGACATATTTAAAAATTCTGAGTGACTCAGGGGGAAGGTCCCTGGCCCTTTGCCTCCTTAACGGATGATTGGTGTCTTAGACCCAGTCTGTTCTGCACAGGGAAGGTCTGAGTTGATAAGGCACGCTGGGAAGCTGGACGAATCCCTCACCAGGTTAGTACACAATGCACGCACTAAAGATACAGGCTGTCTAAACTTTACATCTTTCTGCAAATCCTGCAGCATTCTGGTTCTGCAAAGGTGGAGTTGAGTATTCCCTCAGATCTTCTTCTTGTTTGTTCATGGTAACATATATGTGTGTATATACATATATATATATATGGACATATTCATATATATTATATATACATTATATATATATATATATATATATATATATATATATATATATATGAATGCCATGCCAGACAAGTAGCAGGCACAGGAATTACCAAAAAGTAGAAGCTCACAACTTGAGGGTTGATGTGGGGGTGAATTTCCTCGAATTGCCAAGATAGGAAAATAAAGAAATCTCCCACCCCCAAAGTCAAGGGCACACCAAAGATAAGCCAAGGAAACTGGCTGGTTCTGAATCAAGGGGCCAGGAAATGTGTGGCGCCGCATTAGAAAGGCCTCTGGGCAGTAACGGCCCCACCGTTAGCCGACAGGAAGGATAGGAGAGAGAGCGAGGCCGTGCGTGGCCGTGGGGGCTGCGCTTCTGCTCCATCGCGTGCCCGGTTGGCACATACAGGCCGGGCTTGGGTTTCCTGTGCTTGCTTGATGCCCCCGTGGGTGGGCAGGAGATGACGTTGCACGTTTTGCCAGGCAACTCCACGTGGTGAGCCGAGTCACCCAAGTCGGAAGGGAGTCAGGGCAGACGCCAGCCTACACCTCCGCCCCAGGTTTCAGCAAGGCTCAGGCAGAACTGAACCACCCTGTCCTGCCAGCCCGGAAGAGGTGGGACGAAGTTGCAGGAGCTGTCGGAAAGTGGGGTGTTGACTTCCCTGGCTTCAGACCCTCAGGTCCATAGACCCTCAGGTGGGGAGCTGGGCCTACGCACGCACATGTCACCTGTCATAATTAGATGCAGGTGTCAACTTGGCAATGGAAGGCTCTGAGCTCTGGGCGCATTTGTCTAATTGACAGAGAAGGTCCAGCTCACGGTGGGCGGGGCTAATCCCTGGACAGGCAGATAAGATGGAGGGCGCTGGTTAAATACATGGGCATTTTTCTGTATGCTTGGTCAGACATGCTGGTGTGGCCAGTGAGGTTTGCCCCTTGTTATGGTTACATTTTGGTGTCAACTCGACAGTTGCAGACTGTTTGGGGGCAGCTGTGGAAGGTTAATGGTTGGAATGACCCCTGAACAAGTCTGCAGGTACTTGATTGATTGCTGTGGAGAACCAGCCCTTAGTGGGTGGTACTTTCCAATGGGGGATCCTATAATAGGAGGTGCAAAGAGCAGGGACTTGCTCTTCCCTTATCTTGTGTCTGCTTGCTGTGGAGTCCACTCTGCGTGCACGTTCTTCGCCGTTAGAGCGTCGTGACCTTCTTCGCTGCTGCTGCTGCCTCCGTCCTCGGCTGACTTGGAGCTTCACCTTTTCCCGCTGCCTTTGGAGCCCGGTCTCTGGGCCTTGCTGCTGTTCCCTGTTCATCGCCAACATCAGAACCCAGATGTTCTTCACCGACGTTGGAATCCAGTCGCTACCTGTGGGTAGCTACTTTGAAGAGCACTATTTTTTATTGTGAGTTATTTTAATAAACTCATTTTTATATATTACATTCTACAGATTCTGCTCTTCGGGGAACCCTGACTGATACACCCCTCTCTCAACAGTCTCGTGGGTCTGGTGTGACCAGCTGCTGGTGCTGGAGTGGGATCTCTTGCCAAGCTAGACAAGGAACGGTAATGGAGGATTGTAAGCCAAAATAAAACCCTTTGTTCCCTTCAGCCATTTGGACGTGGATTTATCAGCAACCACGAGAGCATGGGATGCAGGAGAGGACCGGAACCCCACGGTCCAGAGCCCTCCACGCCCCACGGCAGCAAAAGCAGCCTAGACCTGCATTGTTTTCATCGGAAGTCTTCATCGCACGTGAGGCTGGGTTTCATGAGCACAGCGCACGCAGTACTGTGTCCGTGTTCCTGCCTGCGTATGCTTCTACGTCCTTTCCTTTTTCTCCTGTTGGCATCTCCGTTCCCCTGCACATGTCACTTCCATTCTTACGTCGCTCATGTGTTTCTACATAGAACCTAGAATTACAGAGGAGAGAAAACACATACCACGCGTCATTCCCAGTCCGACTTGATTTGCTACATGTGACAATCTCCATTCTTTCACGATGAAGCAAGACTCCATTGCTTACAGAAGTCAGTTTTTTTTTTTTTTTGGTTTATCTTTTTTTATTTGGGGATGCAATTAGGGATTGATACAAGGTCTTATGTGGAAGATTGGACTCCAACTCTCAATGTGGCTTGAGGGAGACCTTAAACTATCTCCCAAGTACTGGGATGGCAGGTGGTTAAGTCTCCATGTCCAGTGATTTGGTTTCTCAGGATCTCAGAGCTCTTCCACATTCTTTCCTCCTTCTTCCTAATCCCACCATGAGCAAGACTGAAGTATATGAAGGGAAAGGGATACGCTGAGGTATATCTCAGGAAAAGAGTCTGTTGGACTGTATCTTAGCTAGTAGACCAGCTTCAGGTCTGCTTTACCTGTCTGGCCACATTCAAAGACATCCCAAGTCCCCTCATGGATGGCTGTAAGTTTCTTAATGATCCAGCATCCGTCCAAGGATACCAAGGTTAAGAGGGGCACGAGCCCAGCTAAGGTCACACTGAAACAGTTTGACTGGGACTCTCCTAATTCTATTGTTGAAAGTTCCACATCCTAGAAACTCTATGGTCTGGGACAATCCTCTGGTTACCCTGTAGAGCTAGAGATAGAATGAGATAAGAGCCAGTTGAGGTAATTACCCAGTTGGCAAAGTGCTTGCTGGATATATACCAAGCCCTAGATTCCACCCTCAATGATTTGTAAACTAGTGTGGTGATACACATCTACAATACTAATGCATGGGAAAAAGAGGTAAGAGGATCAGACATTTAAGGTCATCCTTAGCTACACAGTAAGTTTTTTTTTATTAAAAATTTAATTATACATTTTAAAATTTTTTACCAGTTCCCTCCCTCCCCCCTCCTCCCCCTCCCCTTCCCCAGTGCCTCCCCCCCAATTCCCAGAGAGTCCTTTATTGTGTACGCCTAACTCTCCACTGGGTCCTCCTCTCCGATGACATATAAGGACCCAGTGGCATTTCCATAAGCCTTTCTCTTGTTCCCCTTAAGCATAGGATCACTACTATGGCTGTCAATCCCTTGCCTCCAGGGGTCTCGGTGCCCTTAACAGATGCTAGACTTTATGAGGGCAACAGTGCGCTGGACATTGCGCAGGGCATGCAAAGTCCCATTATGATTGCTTTGGCCCCAACTATTGTTGAGAATCTTGCAAATCGTTGCTCCTCCCATCCTTTTGCTCTTACAATCTTACCGCCCCCTCTTCCGCAAATGTCCCTGAGCTCCAGGATGGGGAGAGATTAGGCTGGCCTAGTTCTATGTGATTGATATAGAGTCTCTGAAGTTCTGGATTGTGGTTTGTTGATTTTCTTTTGCAGTTTTGCTGCTCCTGCAATTCCCTTCACTCCATTCTGCTGGGCACTGTATGTCACCCCCTGGCCAGAGACAAAAAGCTGTTAAACTGGAGTCTTGTTGTAATAGCACATTCAAGGGTAGATGTAATAAGAGTAGGACACCTCACTGAGGGAGGGGTCCATCACCCATTTGCAAAATGATTACTTTTTATCTGCTAGACTATATGCCCTCCCCTTCTGGTGAGATCAGGAAAGAACGTCTGTGAACTTAACCAGGTTTCTCATTACTTACTTGCAGACCTTGATGGAGGCCTATTTTCTCTGCTGTAACATGGTCTCCTCTCTCCTTGTTTCTGGTGTGGCCTTCCTAACCCATCTCTCTTGTTCATAATCCTTGCAATTACTGTGTTACATAGGTTTACTTTTGAGTGTCTCAATGTGGGCTGGGTGTGTTTGGTACTAGGAGCCACCTATTAGGGAGTACATACGGCGCTTAATTTTCTGGGTTTGGGATACTTCACTTAATATAATTCTTTCTAATGACATCCATTTCCCAGCAAATTCCAGTAATTCATCATTTTTGATGGCTGAGTAGTACTCCATTGTATAGATGTACCACAGTTTCCTTATCCACTCGTCAACTGTTGGACATTTAGGTTGATTCCATGACTTTGCTATTGTAAACAGTGCTGCTATGAACATGGTCAAGCTTGTGCTATCGAGGTGAACCTCTGCTGCATGGGGGGTTATTCCCAAAAGTGGGATAGCAGGGTCATACGGCATTTCAATCTTTAATTTCTTTAAGAATCTCCAGACGGCTCGCCAGAGTGGCTGTATGAGCCTGCATTCCCACCAACAATGTAGGAGAGTTCCCCTCTCTCCACATCCTCTCCAGCATTTGTCGTTGTTTGTATTGTGGATTTTTGCCATCCTGACCGGGGTGAGATGATATCTCAGGGAAGTTTTGATTTGCATTTCCCTGATGGCGAAGGAAGTGGAGCATTTTTTAAGATAATTGTTAGACATTTTAATTTCATCTCTGGTAAAGTTTCTTTTAAGTTCCAGGGCCCATTTTTTAATTGGGCCAGTGTTTTCCTTGGAGTTTAATTTTCTAAGTTCTTTGTGCACTCTGGACAGTAGAGCTCTGTCAGATATGTGGTTAGTGAAGATTTTCTCCCATTCTGTGGGTTGCCTTTGAGCTCGTGTGACAATCTCTTTATCTGAACAGAAGCTCTTTAATTTCACAAGATCCCAACTGTTGAGATTTGGTAGCAGTGGTTGTGCCATTGGATGTCTGTTTAGGAAGTGTTGGCCTAGCCCAATCAGCTCGAGGGAGTTCCCTATCCTTTCAACTATGGTTTTTAAAGTCTCTGGCCTGATATCAAGGTCCTTGATCCATTTGGAATTAAGTCTTGTACATGGTGACAAGTACGGGTCCAGCTTTAATCTTCTGCATGTGGAGATCCAGTTTTGCCAGCACCATTTGTTGAAGATGCTGTTCTTTTTCCATTGGATTCTTTGGGCCCCTTTGTCAAAGACCAAATGGCTGTAACTTTGTGGGCTTATATCTGGGTCTTCAATCCTTATCCATTGATCTGTGTGTCTATTTTGGAGCCAGTACCAGGCTGTCTTTATAACTATGGATTTGTAGTATAGACTTAGGTTTGGTATGGTAATACCTCCAGCTGTGTTTTTGTTACTCAGGATTGTTTTTGCTATCCTGGGTCTTTTGTGCCTCCATATGAACTTTGAGATTGTTTGGTCAACTTCTTTGAAGAATTGCTTTGGGATTTTGATTGGTATAGCATTGAATCTGTATATTGCCTTTGGTAGGATGGTCATTTTACAATGTTGATTCTGCCAATCCAGGAACAAGGGAGGTCTTTCCACCTTCTGGTGTCTTCTGCAATTTCTTTCTTTAGGGTTTTAAAGTTTTCATTGTAAAGGTCTTTTACCTCCTTAGTTAGGTTTATACCAAGGTATTTCATTTTTTTAGGGGTTATAGTAAATGGCATGGTTTCTCTCAAGGCTTTTTCACTTCTTTCATTCTGGGCATATAGGAAGGCCTCTGATTTTTGCACATTTATTTTGTATCCTGCCACCCTGCTGAGCTTCTCAATTAGTTCCAGGAGCTTCCTGGTGGAGTTTTTGGGATCCCTCAGGTATAAGATCATGTCATCTGCAAATAGGGATAGCTTGATTTCTTCCTTGCCGATTTGAATCCCTCTTATGTCCCTTTCTTGTCTTATGGCTTCAGCTAAGACTTCAAGTACAATATTGAATAGAAGTGGTGAGAGTGGACAGCCTTGTCTAGTTCCTGATCGAAGTGGGAATGCTTCCAATTGTTCCCCATTGAGCATAATCCTTGCTGTGGGCTTGTTGTATACAGCTTTTATTATATTGATAAAGGTTCCTTCCATTCCTACTGTCTCTAGCGTTTTGATCATAAAAGGCTGTTGGATCTTGTCAAAAGCTTTTTCTGCATCTATCGAGAGTATCATGTGGTCTTGGACTTTGGACTGGTTTACATGATGAATTACATTTATTGATTTGCGTATGTTGAACCAACCTTGTGTGCCAGGGATGAAGCCTACTTGGTCCCCGTGAATGATCTTTTTGATATGTTTTTGAATCCGATTTGCTAAGACTTTGTTGAGAATCTTTGCATCTGTGTTCATCAGGGAGATCGGCCTATAGTTTTCTTTTTAAGTGAATCTTTATTAGGTTTTGGGATTAAAACGATATTAGCTTCATAGAAGGAATTTGGTAGTGTTCCTTCCTTTGCTATTTGATGGAACAGTTTAAGGAGTATTGGTGTTATTAACTCCTTAAATGTCTGGTAGAACTCTGTGCTGAATCCATCTGGTCCAGGACATTTTTTAGTGGGAAGATTCGAGATTACTTCCTCAATTTCCTTATATGTTATAGGACTATTTAAATAATTCACAACTTCCTGATTCAATTTAGGTAAGTTGTGTTTACTTAGAAATTCATCCATCTCTTTTGTGTTGTCAAACTTCACAGAGTATAAGTTTTTGAAATATGATGTTATAATTATCTGGATTTCTTGGGTATCAGTAGTGATAACTCCATGTTCATTTCTAATTTTGTTAATTTGGGTTTTCTCTCTCTTGCTTTTGGTTAGTTTAGCTAGGGGTGTATCAATCTTGTTGATTTTTTCAAAGAACCAGCTTTTTGATTGGTTGATTTTTTCTATCGTTTCTTAGTCTCGATTTCAGATATTTCTCCCCTTATTTTGCTAATCTCTTCTCTTCTACTGCTTTTGGGATCAGATTGCTCTAGTTTCTCTAAAGCTTTAAGCTGCATTGTTAAGTTGTTTATTTCTGATGTTTCCATTTTTTGACGTGGGCATTAAGAGCTATGAACTTACCTCTTAGAACAGCTTTCATTGTGTCCCAGAGATTTTGGTAAGTTGTATTTTCGTTATCATTCACTTTCAGAAAATCTTGAATTTCCTTTTTAATTTCTTCCTGAATCCAGTTCTCATTCAGCATCATAGTGTTAAGTTTCCAGGAGTTAGTGTATTTTCTCTTGTTTGATGTGTTGTGGATGTCCAGCTTTAGGCTGTGGTGGTCTGATAGGGCACAGGTTAGAATTTCAACTTTCTTGTATATGTGTAGATTCATTTTGTGGCCCAATATGTTATCTATTTGGAGAAAGTTCCGTGTGCTGCTGAGAAAAATGTGTATTCTTTGGTGCGTGGGTGAAAAGTTCGATAGAGATCTGTGAGGTCCATTTCTTTCAGGGTTTGATTAAGTTCCAAAGTGTCTCTGTTAAGCTTTTGACCTATTGATCTATCCCATGTAGAGAGGGCGGTGTTGAAGTCCCCAAGAATTATCGTTTGGGGGTTGATTTCTTGCTTTAGACGCTGTAGGGTTTTCTTAATGAATGTGGAGGGGCCCGTATTGGGTGCATATATGTTCAGTATTGTGAAATCTTCCTGGTGAATTGTACCTGTGACTAAAATGTAGTATCCATCCGTGTCTCTTATATTTTTTTTTGGTTTGAAATCCACTTTGTCTGATAGCATAATGGCTACCCCTGCCTGTTTTCTGCTTCCATTTGCTTGTAGAATTGTTGACCAGCCTTTTATTTTTAGAACATGCCTATCTTTTGTGGTGAGATGGGTTTCCTGCAGGCAACAGATTGATGGATTGTGATTTTTAATCCAAGTTTGTAATCTGTGTCTCTTGATCGGTGAATTAAGTCCATTAACATTTAGTGTTATAATGGAGAAACTATTGTTAATTCCAGACATTTATTATGTTTAGTAGCTTTTATAAGTATATTGCTTCGCTTTTAATGGTGTTATATTTGCCTTCTGTTCTCCTGGATATGCCTGTTTTTTTATTCACGCTTGAGTATCATTTCTAGCAGTTTTTGAAGGCCTGGTTTGGTGGCCATGTATCCCTTAAAGTTGTCTTTGTGCTGGAAAATTTTTCTTTCTCCCTCGATCATGACTGATAGTTTTGCAGGGTAAATCAGCCTGGGTTGACATTTTTGCTCATTCAATACTTGAAGTATGTCTCTCCAAGCTCTTCTTGCTTTTACTGTTTCGACCGAGAAGTCATTTGTTATTTTAATAGGTTTGCCTTTAAAAGTGACTTGTTTTTTCTCCCTTGAAGCTCTCAGTACCAGTTCTTTATCTTGAATGTGGAGTGTTTTAACTATTATTTGCCGCGGTGTGCTTCTATTTTGGTCGTATCTGTTTGGGGTGCGGAATGCCTCTTGTATATGAATGGGCCTCTCCTTTTTTAGATGAGGAAAGTTTTCCTTGATGATCGTTTGAAAAATTTCCTCAGGGGTGGTATTTTGAGATTCTTGCTCCGGTATTCCATGAATACGCATGTTAGGCTTCTTCAGGGTGTCCCATATCTCTTGGATATTTCTCTCAAGTATCTTTTTGGCTTTAACAACCTCTTCCATTGAGCTGGTTAGTACTCCCACTTTATCTTCAAGGTCTGAAATTCTGTTTTCTGCTTCATTAGTTCTGTTGATAAGACTCTCTGTGGCGTTCTGGGTTGAAGATAACTTGTCTTTTAGCTCAGTTTTAAACTCTGCTTGAGTTTGTTTTAACTGCTCTATGCCACTTTTTGTTTCTTGCACTGTTTTTCTCAACTCCTCCAGATGTCTGTTGTGTTCCTCTTCAAAGCGATTGATTCGATTATGTAATTCCTCCCTGATTTCCTCTTTCATAGTATTGAACATGGTAATGATCATATTTTGAAAGTCGTTATCCTGGGTCAGGCTTTCTTGGCCTTTTTCCGCGGGTTTGTTCTTGTTGGAGTCTAACATTATGGGATTAATTCCTTCAGTGGGAAATTTGTTTACTTGAGTGTTGCTTCTCATGGATTTGCACTTTGACTTTGGCATTGTCATTTTAACTCTTAAGATCTCTCAATTTCACTAAACTGAATTATTTGGCCTGGGGTACTGGTGGGCGGGGCCCGAACGGGGACTTACCTAGGGCGCGGGGTGAGGCCCGGGTGGACCGCGCGCGTGTCCCGACCGGCGGAGCGGGGTGGGGTGAAAAGGGACGCTGGGCACGTCGGCGTGGAGCTATTTAACCCGATGGCAGCTGGGGCGGGGCCCGGGCGCAGGGGGAGGTCCTCCTCGTCCCTCGGCCCCCGTGCGGCTCCGGCTGGATGGTGGGAGTCGGAGCCGGTTCCCTGTGGGCTGACCTGGGGTCCTAGAGCGCGCGGTGAGGCCTGGCTGGATCTTGCATACGCGTCCCGACCGGCGGAGCGGGGTGGGGTGAAAAAAAGGGACCAGTTTTTTTTTTTTTTATCATGCCTCTGTTGAAGGGTGGTGGACTCAGCCTGTAACGTGCCATTGTGGATAGGGCTGGAATAATATTGCCACATGGATGTCTGTGATATGGTGACTGGGAATCCTTCTGGTAAATTCCAAGGGCAGGCACAGCTTGGTCATGTGGCCCCTCTATTTTTTTTTTAATCTGGGTATAGCAGATGAGATCTGCAAGAGGCTAAACACACACGACTACCCAACAATAATGTCTGCCTTGGCAAGGATCCTCAGTAAAGGATACCCAGAAGAGGAACTGAATTCCATACTGTATTCAAATCCAAATCAAAACAAAGAGGTGTTTGACATCTCTACCTAAGGTTTGGTATAGTGTACAAATAATCAATTTAAAGATGGACTTGAAATAAGCTCTCTCAAAAGGCATTTTCCAGGCTGGAGAGATGGCTCAGGGGTTAAGACTCTGTCTCACAAGCAAAAGGTCCTGAGTTCAGATCCCAGGTCCCATGTCAAAACACCAAGCTGAAATAGTGGCAGCCTGCACTTCCAGCCCTGGTGGGCAGAGCCTAGGCAATCCCAGAGTGAAGCAAGAAGGAGGTAGAAGCAATCCAGGTCTCAAAGTCACTCTTGGCTTTTCACAGGGATACACAGTATCCTCATACACACACACACACACACACACACACATAAAATAAACAAATTTTAAAAAAAATTTTAAAAAGATGTTCTAACGGTTACTCTTTACTATTGCTGTGAGAGAGCACCAAAGTCTAACAACTTATGGGAGAAAGGAGATTTATTCAATTTACAGTTCCAGACGGGAAATGGATTTTTCATGGCTGGCCGGCAGGCAGGCTGAGTCCCAGCAGACCTTCACACAGCTCCAGTATTCCCAGAATGTCTCTCCTCTATATTCTGTGGTCCCTTCTATATGGTCCATTACTGGGAGGTTCTCATGGGATCTATGGAAGTTCCCATGGAACTTAGGGCAGATGTGATCCTTCCAGGTGTGGTCTCAGCTGATCTTAGTTAATACCAGGTGTGTCAAGTTGACACCCAGGCTTAACTATCACAGTTGTTTTCTTCTGGCTTCAGAATTATACTTTTCATCTTAGTCAAATTTTAATCGTTTTCACATAACTAATATCATAGTGTGGTCCTTCCGTACAGCTTAACAAAAACGGAATATTTCCTAGTTTTAAAGGCCACTGTCAGCCCCTCAAATATTGTACACTATTGCTTACTGCTGTAGTTATTTTTTTTTTTTTTGTGCTGTGAAGCGCTGGTCAGATTCAACATAAGGGAGGAGGAAAGTAAGTCTTGCTCTCATGATGGTGACAATTACCACATTTTAAAACCATCTGGTAAAAAAATCCAAAATAGTAAAGGCCAGTGCTTTTATTTCACATTATTACTTCAATGTTCTTTCTCTTTTGTTCACTTACAGTTTTTCAATAAACACACAGTGGTTTAATAAGAAAATAATTCAATGCATCTGTTATCTAATTTCTCCACAAGTACCAAGCATTCCCAGGCCAAGGAAGTAGACAGTCTTCACAGAGGACACTAGGAAATTATTCAAATGCCTTTTGAATTAAGTATACCACTGAAGCTAAAAGCTGGCACCTCGAATAAGAAAAAGCACGGGTGACTTCATTGATGAATATCAATGTAAAAGCATCAAATAAAATATTAGAGAATACGATCAAACACATATTCTGGCCAAATATTTATCGTAACCATGAAAGAATGGCTCAATATTTTTTCCAAAAAAATCCATTAATGTAATTCAGACCTTAATAGATTTAAAGAAACAAAATCATACATCTTTCTAGACATTTCTGAGGCAATAGAAAATTTAACTTCCATTTCTCATTTGAAAAGAAAACATTATGAATTCACATTCCATAAGCAACCTAAAGGATGATATATGTATGTATGCATGT
Organism: Typhlomys cinereus; assembly: GCA_023101885.1. Taxonomy (NCBI): domain Eukaryota; kingdom Metazoa; phylum Chordata; class Mammalia; order Rodentia; family Platacanthomyidae; genus Typhlomys; species Typhlomys cinereus. Next base: position 5,928,895 of record JALPQD010000112.1, on the reverse strand, counting down.
ATGCATGCGTGTGCATGCATATATGTGCATGTGTGTTTGTATGTGTGTATACGTGTATATACATATGTGTATGTGTGTGCATGCATATGTGCATGTGTGTATGTGTGTGCATGTGTATATGAGTGTGTGTATGTGCATGCATACATGTGCATATGTGTTTGTATGTTTGTGCATGTGTGCATGTGTGTATGCATGTGTGTGCACGCATATATGTGCATGCTTGTATTGTGCATGCATGTGTGCATGTGTGTATACACAAGTATAGGTATGTGCATGCATGTATGTGCATATGTTTGTATGTGTGTATACATGTGTGCATGTGTGTGCATGCATGTGTGTATACATGTGTGTGTGCATGCATATATGTGCATGTGTGTGTTTATATATTCATCCTCAACTCAGCAAGCAGCATTTTATGGAAAGACTCTGCCTTGTTTCCCATAAGACAGAGAGACGCAATCATAAATTCAAGAATTAAGAATTCAGCAATTCGAAAAGCTAGGAGTGCACCCACATGTTTTCGTTGTGCTGGTGAAAGAGCCAATGAAACCTCGCTGACAAGCGTCCCATGAAGACGCAAGCCCACATGCCAGTGACCCCTAAGCACTGGTGCGGGTTGTACTAGCCCAGCCTCCCAGCCCCCGAGGAGAGAGGGGCACGATCAGCTCCAGAGACACCTGCAGGGTCTAAAGGCACAAAACAGAAGACGCACTGAATCATCTTACTTTTGCACGGTGTTAATCCACCCTGGAGTGGAGCGTGGACGACATCACGGCCCGTGTTCCGCAGCATGGCAAGGTCATACACTGCGGCTGGATTGTTCCAGCTTGCCACAGCCACCAAGACCCAGACTTCACTGGATGACCTCTGGAAAGAACTGGGGACAGTGAATGCCAGACTGGACAGTAGGAGCACTGGCCACCGCTACCTGCAGTTCTGGAAAGTGTTTGCTAACTCATGCCTTGACCTATAATTCTAACGTTTAGTGCAAAGGAAAGCGTTTGCCCGGGAGCACATGCCCAGGGAGAAGCTTGCCCGGGAGCACTCCCCCAGAAAAAAAAATTACCCAGGAGCACTAGGTAAAGTGGTAGGTATTTGATGCTTCATTGCTTGATTTCTTTTTTTGTTGTTTGTTTTTTATTTGAAGAACTCAGTTTTGTTAAAACTGTAGGCGAATCATTTTTTCCTTTGCTGTCTAAGTTCCCGAGTGGTGCGGAACACCAAAGACATGTTCTCACTTCTTCATCTAATTAAACGTCTTGTGCATATCCTATTCCTAGGAGTAGCTGGTTGTTCTTCTCTCAGAAGGTTACACACATTCTGCAGCCCCTACAGGACTTTAGCAGATTAGCGCAACCCGAGCAATATGTGCTCTGTGCTCTTTGAAGGAAAGTGAAGACGAATTCAATAAAATAGCTCATCTCAAAAAAAAAATCAGGAAACATTTTTCTTGTCTACATTTTGACTAAATGAAAATCAGTCTTGGGAGATTGTATTCATGTTGTAAAGCAAATTTCCTCGTACTTCTAGAGGGGGGGTTGGGGGGCTTTTTCTGCAGCCCTGCTTCCTTCCTGGGCTCTTTCTCCCACAAGGTTTAAAGGACTGAACTGTCTTTCAGATGGTGTGCAGAAAGCAAGTCATTAGGGAAGAATACATTTGTAACTATCAACAGCACTAAAAAGGTCCTGGTATGCAGAAGCACACACTAATTTTTCCAATTCTGCTTCCTTTAATGAATAATATTTCATTTATTCTTTGTCAATTTCATACATGTAGATAATGCGTTTGGTCACATCTGCACCCTCCTCTCTACTGTTTCTCCCGGACATCTCCCTGATGTGTCCCATCCCGGTGTCTTCTTTAAAACATAGCACCATAATATGAATTAGTACATGAGCAGTAAGAGAAAATACATTTAGGATGCAGCTGTTAGAGTTGCGCTTCTTGCTCCACATGGCTGAGAAGCCATGATAAAGATAAAGAACATCACTTTTATCAATCTAAGAGGCTGAATTAGCCCACGGTGACACACACTAATTTTGACCTTGAAACTGCATTCCTTGAAGAAATTTACAATAATTATAAATTGCTATCTATAAATATGTATGACATTTGTAAGTGGTGTGCCTGAAATTAAAAGGCATTAGTTACTACAAAAATAATTTTAAAATACAACTGAAGAGTCCACAACAGCATAAAAAAGTTTAAAAAAATGACCAATGTATTTATAATGAATCTACTACTGGAAAATGAAAGCTACCAAATGGCACAAAAATAAACTTGGACAGAAACCTGTTATGCATGCACATTGTTTAGACCATGTTATAAAGGGTCGATTTTATTCAAGCTAAAATACAAATTGCATAGCAGGAGTTATGAGGATGGCTCACTGGAAAAAGTACCTATCAGGTGCAAACATGGGGGGCTGAGTTTCCATTCCTAGCACCCACAGAAAAAGCCCTGTGCAACTGCACGCATATGTAACCTTAGTCACTATCAAGGGAAAGGTAGCTGGAGACAGGAAAAGCCCTAGAGCTTGCGGCCCCCCATCCAGCCAACTGGCGAGTGCTCAGTTTAATGAGAAATCCTGTCTTAGATGTAAAATAAAACAATAAAAAGGTGGAGAGAAATAGCAGAAACACCAGATATTAACCTCTGGTCTCCATGACCCCCACAGACACCTGCGTGCACACGTGCACACTCATGCTGGTTTCTTGCTCATCTTTTTTCTTAGTGATACTTTCTAACCAGTTTTTCCTTGGGTAAGATTCAGTTGTAAATTACTTTTCTTTGTGACTCTTAATACATTGTGTCCTAACTGTCTGTTACATTACTCCAGGTAGGAAAGATTACTTTTCCATATCTTGCTTCTGGAAGTTTAGAGTTTGAATCCTTTGTTGAGGTATAAGATTACATTTGAATCACATTTTCTGCAGAGCATGAGAAAAGCACATTCCTTTTCTAAAAACAGATGCCAGTTGCCTCAAAATTATGGACATTTGTTAAAAAATAACAATATAATCACATTAATGCATATCAATTCCATTCTACTAATTTAATTTCAATATTTTTGCCAGTATCTTACTGTTCAATTTATTGTGGATTGAGAGTAAATCTGAATTGGGAAATCCAAGTTTTCCAGATATATTCTTTCTTGTTCTATCCTTCACATGATCTTGGCATAAACTTTGAATCACCTTGATAATGCCTTCCCTAAAGTCTCCTGGGTTTTAATTAAATTGTGCTAAATGTACAAATAAATTTGGATAGAGACTCAGTGAGATGGCTCAGGCGAGAAAGGAGCGCGCCACCTCTTGAGCAAAGTTTGATCCCTGGAACCCAATTGGTGGAAAGTGAGAACCAACTCACATGAACACAATAATGCATAAATAGATAGCTGCATAAATAGTTAATGAACTAATAGTTTGGGAGACTAATACCTTAATAACATCCCATCTTCCAATTCATGTACATCATGTCCCTGTTGTTATTGATGTCTTAACTTTGCTGAGAGTTCTTTAATTATTTCCAGTGTAGAACTGTTGCAGATACTTTTAAAGGGATCTCTAAACACTTCGTGGTATTTAACATCCTTGTGAGCATTCGGGCATCTGCCAGCACAACTGATTTGGCTCTGTTGGTGAACTATGTCATGTTAATTTCACTTTCTAATTACAGTTGCTTTCTTATAAGCTCCTGATGAATTTCTGGGTACAAGATGATAATATCCAACATGTAAAATGAATTTATCACTCCCCCAAGTAAGTTTTGCCTTTTCACATAACAGGAAAAATGTAATGTGTTTTATCAACGTTCTTTGTCTCACTGCACAAATTAGGATTTCAGTCACAATGTAAGAAATAATAACAAAATTTTTTCCCGATATTCAGTGTATCATTATCTGAAGGTTTCCTTCTCTTGCCATAATACTTACATTTTGTTCAGACTTGTTCAAATGAATGGATGAGACATTTTTCAAAATATTTTTACTGTGCCAATTGAGATAATTATCATTTTTTCTGTTATTTTCTACTCAAAGAACTGTTCATTGAGGTTAGACTACCAAGCCAACCTGTAATCTTGGATAATATCTCTTAGTTCTCGTATACTAGCTGGGCTTTTTAATATTGTCTACTTTTTCAATATTTAGTTGGGGATTTTGCAGTTTTATGAGTGATAATGTCTCTTAGAGTGGCTTTCCATGATGTCTCTGCTTGGCTATACCAGGTTGAGGCCAGATGCGGGCTGTACTTTGTGAAATCCTGCTTCCTTACCTAGGTCTGAAATAGCTTATGCCATGTTGTTATTCCATATCTAGTGGCATTGCCTTGTGACGGCTTCTGGGCTTGGAGTTTTCCTTGAGAAGAACCTCGGAGATCATTTCTTAAATCCACACACGAGGTTTCGCGAGTGTTTCTCTGGAACCTGGTTCCCACTGCTCCTTTCAGGCGATCATTCCTGGAGGTCCTGAAGCTCAAGACGGCTAAGTTTCTCAGGAGGCTCAGTCACCGTCCTTTCAATCACTGCCCAGTCGAAGGTGGTGCCTGTGACATCATCCCTTGTAATGACAGCTTGGTGATTGGCTGCTTTCAATTCTTGAACCATGTCTCAGTCTCTCTAACCTTCTGACGCAGCTGAGAATTGCACTGGCCTCTTGTTTTCAATCTGCTTGCTCTGTCACCGATGTTGGTTTTATCTTCAATATTAATCAATTTCAGCTCATTTGACAGACCTCTTGACCAGCTATGTTCCTTATTTATACATATTCCTGTCCTTTACTACATTAAAAATAAAAATAATTTTGCCCAAATACAGTGCCTGAATCGTAACCCGTACTAGCTTTATTTTATTTTGTTGATCTGTGTGTGTGTGTGTGTTGCACACACATTGGTGTGACCATGGGTACACGCCTGGGCCAGAGGATCACATAGGTCTCTGCCTTATTCCTGCACACTCTGTCTCTCATTGAAGAAATAGCTCATGGGTGGAGGAAGGGAGAGGACTGGGGTACCTATTAAGTTTGTATGAGTGGAAAAAATAATAATTAAAAAAGAAGAAGTAGCTCGCCATTTCACTGGCTGACTGGCCTATAGACCTGGGGTCTGTCTCTGTTGACCCCTGCACCCCAGTGCGCAATCACGTGCAGCCGCGCCCTGCCTCCTATGTGTCTTCTCGTGATTCCAACTTGGGTCCTTCTGTTTGTGTGGGCAGCGCGCCCAACTTCCCCTAGTTGGGAAATATGGCTTTCTTTCCTTTGAGTTCCAAATATTTTCTAATTTCCTTTTTGATTTCTTCTTCAGTTGAGGTGTGACTTAGAAACATGTCAACTGTTTTCTACATATTTGAGGTTTTCCTTTCACTGATTTTTTTTTTTTTTTGGCTTAGATCTCACATGATCAGAGAAAATAGTCATATGGTTTCAACCCACTTGAATGTATCGCTCAATGTGTCTACAACTACGACCCTGCACGGTAGATAGACTACCCACCCCAGAATCTACACTCCTTAGCAACTGCCAACATATTCCCTGGCATGGCAAAGGGAATTTTGCAGATGCTCTTTAATAAGTGATCTCAAAATGTGGGAATTCTGGGTTCCTTGTGTTGAAAGCCAAGTATCATGCTAGTATTCCTAGCTTCTGCCCGTGCCTACCCATGAATCTTTGCACCGTCTCTCACTATCTCCAGCCAACGCAACTCTCTCCCCCAACAGCCAATGGAAAATGTTGCCACACTTGGATTTTTGTCATTATGATAACTCAAAATTTATACATTACTAGCTTCAATTCACATGTAGCTTACTGTGTTTAAAATAAGCCAATTTTCATATGCTAAAATTCATTTACATTTTTCTCTGAACTATTTATACCTCTGCACATTTTTGTTGGCATATTTATGTATATGAGTGTGTATGTGCATGTGAGAGTGTCTCTGTGTGTATGTGTATGTTTATGTGTGTGTGCATATTCATGCATGTGTGTATGTGTTTTAGTAGTACTAGTCCTTTTTAGGTTTGGAATGTTAACTCTCCATGATTAATACCTCAAAGCATTTCTCATATTTATAATTTTCTCCTTATTTTGCTAGGAACATTTCTGTTTGCTTGATATTGATACTTTTTTGTGTAGTTAACTTTTTCATCAAACTTGCAATTGTATACAGTATGTCTCTGTATCCTGTGTCTTAAAACTGTGCAAAAGCACACTTTTCTGAAAACAAGAGCTTAATGTAAGAATTAAAAAGCTCATGAATGAAAACATAGACTTCAACAGAAATTCTTAAAAATGAATCTTTTGACTACACTGAATATATACGGCTATATATAAATATAAGGTTATGAAGGTTATTCTAGATTTTATTATACTGGAGATGAAAGAGCAAATTCAAATGCATCATTCCCTAGTGATGAATCTTGATGATGGAGATTCATCTTCGTTCATGTTTTTCTGCCTATGTGAAATTGTTCATAATTAAAAATTATCTTGATTAGATATTGTTTCTGAAAATCGCTTTGCCTAGAAATTTACCAAGTGTTGAGGACAGCTGGAAGTCCAGTATGTTGAGCTTTTCTACTAAAATTTCTTCCTTTGTGACCAATTAACCAGCTAATAGGACGTATTAGCCTCAGTGCCTTCCTTTGTGATACTTTTAGTTACGAAAGACACAGTGGTGGTTTGATCTGGAAACATAAAATATTCATTCGATTTACCAGACTCGCTGCCCGGCAGCCAGGAAGGAAGGCGGCCTGGTTTTGATTCGGGGCAACATTGAAGAGAACAGAAAGTCAGAGAAGCTTCCCAAGCTTTGATTCAGTTTTAATTATGTGTATCGCGCACAGCGTGAGTCAGTTTGCAGGCTGAACTCAGAAAGGAAAAAAGTGATTGCAGTGGGCAGACTTTTTGCCTTAACAGACAGCATCTTGTCTCTTGAATCGAGCCGGCCTGTAGCCCGTTAAAGATGTGAAAATCCACTCACTCCTTTTGCTCACAGAAGACCAAAGAGACGTTTCATGCAACGTTTCGTTGACTTTCTCATGAGCAGCTCTCTTTGCATTGATAAAGTATGAGACGGGGTCTGTGGGGCCGCTCCGCTCTTGAATGTTGGGGTGACAAGTGTGTCCACTTTGCCCAGATGGTAACTTAACTTCTTTAAAGCATCACTGTCTCCCTTACAATGTTCAGGGCTTTAAATATTCATTTCTTTTAAATGCAAAGAAAGCGTCTGTGTTACACACCCTGCGTTAAGAAACACCAGGCACGAACGGAAGCAGCCAACAGACACTAACTAGGATGGTAACACCAATGGTCACCATTTGAGAACAGGACCATTTACACCCAGCCGTGGCCTTGGCTGGTCTGGTGTGACCGCAAACTCCCTTGGGCACTGGAGTGTGGGTCCCTGTACAGGCCCAAGGTGACCTCGGGAATCATCCTGGATCGTTCTGTCTCCTTATTGCTTTGCTCTGGGGTTTCCCAGACTCCATCTGCCAACGGCTACCGCCATTTTCATCAGGCATCTGGCAGTTCTGAACTCAGGTCCTTTTGCTGGTGAGGCCGAGGGTCACCCCCTGAGCCATCTCCAGCCCCGTGTCTCTGCTCTTTCTACATTACTACTTGTCATCAGCATTTTGAGGTGAATTTTCTTTCTACTGTTGTCATTTGTTTACATTTCTTCTCCTTCGGAGTAATTTGTTTTTCACGTGAGATAACTCAGACGCCAATGAGGGATGTGTTACGAGATAACTCAGATACCAATGAAGAATGTGTTATGCAGAAAGAATCTTCTCCTTTTTCCTCTGCAGACTGACATAACTAACAATTCTCAAGACTACACTCCAGGAATCCTTCCTAATCTTCTTGCTGTCAAACAAATGCTCATTTGGTGGGCAAAGGTGAGCTGGGGTGGAATTACGGCCACAGAGAGCGAGAAAACAAGACTATCCCATCCCACTAATACCTGCTTCTTCGCGCTCAGAGGCTCAGCCTGCTGGAGTCACAGCTTCCGCTGTGATCTACCCCGAGGGGAAACTTCTTAACTGGAGATGTTCACAATTGAAAGAATGGAAATCATAAGAACAACAGCCCCAGATAAATAAAATGAATACTAAGGGGGGGTCAGCAATCATAAAAGTTGATTCGGGAAAATTAGTAAAATAAAAAACCTCAAAAGAGGGGGCTGGAGAGATGGGTTAAGACTCTGCCTGGCAGGCTAGAGAGGTGGCTCAAGGGTTAAGCCTCTGCCTTGCAGGCAGAAGGTCCTGAGTTCGGATCCTAGACACCACGTATAGACGCCGGGCGGAAGCAGGAGCGGCCTGCGTTTCTGGTCCTGGTAGGGCGGAGCTGTGAATCCCGGGGCAGAGTAAACAAGGAGGAGGTGGAGGCGTCCGTCCGTGGTGGTTCCTGAATTCATTCGTGGTTCTATACACACATACATACATACACACGCATACATGCACAATTGAATAAATAATAAATAATGAAAAATTAAAAAAAAAAAGACTCTGCCTGGCAAGCAGAGACCCTGAGTTCGGATCCAGGTGGACATGGTGACAGCTTGCACTTCTGGCCCTGGTGGGCGGAGCCTGGGAAATCCCAGAGTGAAACAAAAAAGAAGGTAGAAGCAATCCAGGATGATTCCTGAAGTCACCCTTGGTCCTCCCAGGGACACACAGTGCGCGTGCACACACACACACACACACACACACACACACACACACACACATCCTCAAAGAGAAGACACAGGGAGAAATATTTCATATCCTAAAAAAAGAGATAAAGTGAACTGGAGCATAAATTTTCAAAAATGTAAATATACATGTAAGTTCCTATAAGGACATTGCATGCAATAAAAATTCCAGTCTCGGTAAGCAGTAATAGACTCAAATGTTTTTCCTCCTAAAACTGTTCCAAAATTTCCACACGAGCCCATGCAAACCCCTAGCATGATTTCTTTTAAGACCTCATCAAGTAAAGTCTCAACATGTATCAACATTAGAAAGGTGTGGAACCACTGGGAAATTCTGGAGGGAAGATGGACGTTAAAAGAACTGTCTTGGAGTAATTGCAAGGATTATGAACAGGAGGGATGGGGTAGGAGGGCCACACCAGAAACAAGGAGAGAAGGGACCATGATACAGCAGAGAAAATAGGCCTCCATCAAGGACTCAAATAAGTAATGAGACATCTAATTAAGTTCACAGACTTTTGTTCCTGATCATTTACTACTGAGGGGGTGTGATCTCACCAGAAGGGGAGGGCATATAGTCTGGCAGATAAAAAGTAACCATTGTGCAAATTGGTGATAGACCCCTCCCTCACTGTGGTTTTCCCACTTTTATTACATCTACCTTTGAATGTGCTTTTATCGCAAGTCTCTAGTTAACAGCTTTTTGTCTCTGGCCAGGGGGTAACATACAATGCCCACCAGGATGGAGCGAGGGCATTGCAGGAGCAGCAAACGGCAAAAGAAAATCAACAACCACAATCCAGAACTTCAGAGACTCTATATCAACCACCTAGAACTAGGCCAGCTTAATCTCTCCCCATCCTGAAGCTCAGGGAAATTTGCGGAAGAGGGGGCGGTAAGAGTGTAAGAGCAAAAGGATGGGAGGACCAATGATATGTAAGATACTCTATACTAGTTAGGGCTAAAGCAATCATAATTGGACTTTGCATGCCCTGCGCATTGTCCAACACACTGTTGACCTCACAAAGTCTAGCATCTGCTAAAGGCACCAAGATCCTTGGAGGCAAAGGATTGGCAGCCACAGTAGTGTTCCTATACCTAAGGGGAACGCGGGAAAGGGTTCAGGGAAAGGCCACTGGGTCCTTGTACGTCATCGGAGAGGAGGGCCCAAAGGAAAATCAGGCATGCACAGAAAGGACTCTCTGGGAATTGGGGTGGGAGGCACTGGGGGATGGGAAGGGAGGGGGGGGGGTGGGGGAGAGGAGCAGGGGGTGGGGGGGGGGAGAGGAGGGAGGAGGGAACTGGTGTACCTGTTAAGTTTGTATGAGCTGAAATAATAATAAAAAATGTATTATAAAAAAAAAAAAGGACTGTCTTGGATTCCCAGGCTTAGAAAGACTGGAAGGAGCCATCGTGGTGGCAGTGGGCCACTGCGGAGGGACCACCGAGGTGGACAACAGCAACTGAAGACCAAGACTGAGAAGCAGGAAACGGATTTTAGTTTCCTGTGCGGCCCTAGGGGCGATTCCAACTCGAAGCGCCTATGCGAACTAGAGGAGATGCTTCGTTTTCCTTCCCCAGCGACCGACCGCTGCAAATGCATCGGTTCGCACGCACGCTCTGTGCTCGGCAGCCCTGGGCTACAGGGTCACGTGCAGAGTGGACAGGGCAGGATGGACCGTGGCCAGGCCAGGGAGGAAGACACTGGGAGGCCAGAGGCCAGCCGCGGCCGGGGAGGGACATGGCCGGGGAGGGACGTGGCCGGGGAGGGAGGTGGGCGGGGAGGGAGGTGGGCGGGGAGGGACGTGGCCGGGGAGGGACGTGGCCGGGGAGGGGACGTGGCCGGGGAGGGACGTGGCCGGGGAGGGACGTGGCCGGGGAGGGAGGTGGGCGGGGAGGGAGGTGGGCGGGGAGGGAGTGGCCGGGGAGGGACGTGGCCGGGGAGGGGACGTGGCCGGGGAGGGACGTGGCCGGGGAGGGACGTGGCCGGGGAGGTGTGGCCGGGGAGGGACGTGGTCGGGAGGGACGTGGCCAGAGAGGACGTGGCCGGGGAGGGGAACGCGCCTGCAGAAGGGGCAAAGGGCCGGGAGCTGTGTAAAGGGACAGGAGTAGGTCCCACCAATGAGCCTTCATTTGATGCCCGTGGCGGGGGCGGGTGCAATGGAAACGGCGGGGCAGGACCCATCCATCTTACCCTTGCGGGGTGGGACAGGTCAGCGGAGGATGTCCGGTGGGTTGCTTACAGAGGTTCCCATGCCCTTCTGCACTTATGCACGCCAGCCCGTGTTTTGAACAAGTGGTCCCATCCATAGATTTTGGTGTACTCAAAAATTCTTGGATTTTACATAGTGCTCCCCAAACGTTTATGCGAGTGCTTTCTTCTGCCAGTCATTTTCAGTGTAACAAACCACATCTGTGTGAAAGCACAGTGGGTCTGTATGCTGCTGCCCTCTCTCTCCTCTCCTCTCTCTCTCTTCTCTCTCTCTCCTCTCTCTCCTCTCTGCTCTCTCTCTCTCTCTCGGTGCAGGACTACTGTCTCTAACCATGCCCTGTGTTTGCTAATAGTGCAGTAAGTGGGAGCCTTGCCCTTTGCCTCTTCCAGGATGGGAGAGAGAGGTCTCCTCCTCACATTAGCTCCACTTACTGCACTATTAGCAAACACAGGGGCACTTTTTCTCCACTTAACTACACTATTAGCATACACATATACACTTTTTCTATATGTGGATTGCTGGATTGTTTTTATTTGTGCATAATTTATTCACTGCCTTAGTCATTTAGACCCTACAATATTCACCCAGAACAAAACCAGTCAAATCTCTCCCATCCTAAAGCTCAGAGAACCTTGCGGAAGAGGGGCAGCAAGATTATAAGAAGCTAAAGATGTGGAGGACCCATCATATGCAGATACTCCACACAAGTCAGGGCTGCAACAACCAGGATATAGCAACAATGTGATTGGACCTTGCCTGACCTGCCCAAAGTCTAGCATAGGTTACAGGGGAGAAGGGCTCATACAGTAGGATCCTTCGAGGGCAAGGGGTCATAATAGAGTTCCTACAATAGTGGACAGCCGGAGAAAGAGTCCCAAGCTATGCCACTGAGTCTCTGACCCCTCACTAGTGTAGACGACTCAGAGGGAAATTCAGCGCCCACATAAACAGATGCCCTGGAGGATGGGAGGGAAAGCAGGAAGCACCAAGAGAGGAGGAGGGAAGGAAGGGGGGGAGGGGAGGAGAGTGAAATGTGGAAATGTGAAGGAACAGAGAATCTGAGGGCTGGATTAGAGATAGATGTTGGGCTGTGATTCAGGTTGAAGAAGAATTTAAGGGCGGGACCTTAATCCAATGGGCTTTGTGGTTTTTCTTTGAAAGAAGGAAGAAAGCCCTAAATTAGGATTTTCTCTCATCTTCTCTCTCTCTTCCTCTTTTACCTCTCTCCTACCTTTTCTTTCTTCCTCTTTTTCTTGCCTCTCTCTTAATCTCTCTCTCTGTATCTCTTTTCTCTTCTTTCTTACTCCTCCCTTTCCCCATGTATGGTCCTCCATCTCTCTCTCGGGATGTTCTACATCACATTAGTAAGAAGATCTCGCCATATTTAGGCATCTTGAACTCCCCAGGCTCCATGGTCATGAGTTTTATAAACTCCTTATCCTTATAAATTACCCAGCCTGTGGTGTTCAGTTATAGCAATGGAAAATGACTCAAGACAATTAGGGAAACATTTGCCAATAATTCATGTTACTTTTTATGATTTCACTATTACTTTTTAAATGTAAAATCAATATCAAATTAATTTTGGTAAGAATGAAATAGGATACAATTTGATTCTTCCCCAAATGGTTAGCCAGTCAGAACAACTCACTAAAGGTATGGTCAATCTTTGTTCTCTGATATGATTTTCCAACTTAGTTACAAAATAAAAGTTTCACTTGATAAAGTACCATAAGAGTGAGAAGGAGAAAGATTCTTTAACCCAGACCTCAGAAACAGTAGAGGCATCTCAGAGCACGACACATGGAGGTATTTTTACTAAAACTTTCCGCATTAGCCAATGCAATATAATTACAAAAAGCTTAAATTAAAAATGAAATTAAACCATAAAATAAACTTACAAAGTCATTTCTTATCTGCCAGGGATAGTTTCTTGTTCTCGGTTTACTTGAAACGACTATTGTGAAGCAGAAGAAATTGATTGGGAAGAAAATTTCCCAGCGTTCAGCCTGAGCAGGTAATTGAGTTTCTGACTGAATTCATATTCTATTAACTCCCTTGAAATATTAATCAAGAAAAGTCGAACATCAAAAATCTCTGGTAAAGGAGTTCTCATTGTTGCTATTAGTAACTACACAGATTTGAATTAATGGAGACATTTTAACCTTTGCATGAACGAAAAGCTTAAACAGAGGCAGAAATGTAAAGAGAAACATGATGATGTGGAGACCACCCAGTTTTGACAGGAAAGTCTTTGTGGATCGAAAGACTCCAAAATTTTCTGATTACAGAGCATCTTAAATCATTGGCTCCTCCTAAGGGCTCATAAAGCCCAAAATCTTTAGAGATTCAAACATGGCACACATTCCAATGATTGCAAACCTTGGGTTCATGCAGTATGTTTTGTGTGTATGTTATCGGGCAGTTTCCTGGGATTTTATCTCGGCCCACTGCTTTTTTCCTCCTAGAGTTTCCCACAGGATTTTGTTGATCGTCTCCTTGTGACGTGCAGTACAGCGATATGACTTTGTGTTTTTGCAGTGTGACTGACCCACGAGCAGCCTTGTGTATTGCACAAGGGAGATGCATGCATCCACTCTCGGTCTCCGTTAATAATCATGCCGAAAAGGTGATGCTGGCGACATTCCGATACCCAGTAAGACAACGTTCTTGGAGTCAACAGGGCCATCTCTAATTCTAGCATTTCTTTGGGGTGAGCTAAAATGCATTTATAGGGAAAACTTGCGTCAATATTACAGGTACAGAACACATGAGAAAGCTGGAAGAGATGTTTGTATCTCTCACTTTATTTGCATTCCACATAAAAGATTCTCTAGTGTCTGCAAAGCCCCGTTAATTGATTTGTGTCTGTTGTGCAGGTGGGTGGGTGTTCACGTGTGTGCAGGTGCTGTGCAAAGTGTGCACTTGAGTGTGTGTGTGCCTGTGGAGGCCCAAGGGTGACTTCAGGAATCGTTCTGGATTGTTCTGCCTCCTGATTGCTTTGCTGGGGTTTCCCTGGCTTGTCTTCCAGGGCTGGAATACAGGACGCCCTTATATCCAGCTAGCAGTTTTTTTATATGGGATCTAAGCTGAATGAATCTCTTTCCTCCCGTTAAGTTGCTTGACTTCAAGTATCTCAAAGACACAGATGGGAGTAGCAGGAACACTATTCCCAGTCACAGGGACACTCCATGTCCAGGTCGGGCCTCTGAGCTTGTACCTGCATGTCCTTCCCCATGCTAAACACTCTACTTTCAACAGAACAATGTCCTTGCTTTTTCCTATGCCCCACATGAAAGATCCCAAGAACTGCAGCATCATCGTTGCCAGCAATTCGATTGCTGGAAGTGGCTTTAGAAGTCTTTGCAGCCCTTTCCTGGAAGGAGGCGATGTCCTACTAGTAATGTGGCACTACCGAGTTCTTCAATAACTTGGAGTATTCCTTCATGTGAAGTTAGATCTAGAAGAACCAGGTTCACTTCATTCATTTGTTTTTGATTTCCCCCCCAAACTTTATTAGTCCAAAAGATTTAAAATAGGAGGACAGTTTACAAAAGTTGTGTAGGAAATACAACTCCTAAACTGTAAGTACAAATGTAACATTACTGAGTATCTTATAAAATACAAAGACAAATACAAAAGGACTGTATACTGTCCAAAATATATTTTTGCCTTTTGATTTTAAGATATTGCATTTTCACTTCATTTTTTTCTTATTGTGTAAAAACATCCAAAGATCTAAAAATCAAATTCCTACATGTGTTTGCTCATAATGCAGTAAATGGAAAGTAATATGAGGAGGAACAGGCTCTTTCTCATCTGTCCCAGAGGCAAAGCCCAAGGCTTGGTTGGGGAGGCGCTTGACGTTAGAGAGTTTAGTCCTGCACTAAGAGGAACAACATAGGCGGACATGATGTCTCTCAAGAGAGGCACAGTCTACAGACCCACCGTGTTTTCATGAAGATGTGGATAAAAGAATCCAAACAAATGCAGAAACATTTGGCAAGGAAGATGAGTTTGGAAGGCTCTGGTCTCTATTCCTCTTGCCTCCCCTAGAGTCAAGTTTATCCCATCCCTTTCAGGGGTCCTTTCAGTGCTTGTAGCTAAGGTCTGCATCCCCTTTGCTTTGTATCAACACCAGCAATGTCACTTATCGTGCCATGGTTCTGTGGAAGAACAGCACGGCGCTCCCCGTTCTAACCCGCAGTGCTCCTGCTGGATGTGCCACGTTCAACTGCTCCTCCTTGATTGCTTCTCACATGGTCTCTGGTCTTTTCTATTACCCATGATGCTAAGATTCTCTCGAGGATCTTTTACAAACACTTGTCAGCTGATTTGTCATAGACCCCTACATGCACAAATAACTGGATCAAAGGAAAAGTACTTGTGTAATTTCACTAAATATTGGAAAAATCTCTCTCTGTAAAACTGTGTCTTTCAAGTCTCTGCAGCAATATATAGAAGGGTCTGTTTACCCGCAGCCTTTCAAGCCAAGTACGCAGTCAGACTGGAATTTTGCCCACTTGACGGTGCAAACATTTCTAACAGTACATTTCATTCGCATTTCTCTTGCTACAGATGAGGTTAAACATCTTTTCAGATGGTTTAGATCCATTTCAACTTCTTTTTATCTGCTCATATTGTAGCAAGTTTTTCAATAGGTCATTTTCCTCTTTTTTCAGAATCTTTTTTTATTTCATTTTAGACATTACTCACCCCAGTGTGTTATAAAAATGCAAATATTTTTCCAAGTTTTTAATTTGCACTTTAATGTGTTTAATCAGCTATGCAAGCTTTCTTCAGTTAATAGAATTAAATAGATTGTCTTCCTCTACTGTCTGAATATCAAGACAATTTCAGAGATATGTTTCTACATTTTCTCTGAGAAATTCGTCCATTGTTGCTAATGCTTATACTTCTATGCAGTTGGCTTTCTGTCGTGGTGTCCCCCACCCACACACCTTTATCCACTTTTAACTGTGATGCCCAGCAAAACAGAAAGCAGGGAAACACAGCAAGGTGTCGTGCAAACCTTTCAGCCCCCGTGGCAACCTGGAAGATCTCCTTGCCGCCTCTGTCCTTCCCTATTTCAGATGGGGAAAATACTTCCTGTTTACGATCTTTAACTCTGCAATGGACGCTACCAGTGCACAAAGGGCGGAGGACTTGAATGCTTGGAGCAGCGTCAGTTACAAGCAGAAATGGACGCTTCCCATTCAAGAAACTGGTTCCCACGTTCCTCAGATTAAGCATCGCCGTCACGTAGATGCTAGGGCATCCAGGTTCTTCTGTCTTCACGCCATGGCATAACCCGATAGTGAATGTACGACCACTCCAGCGCTAAAGTCTCCTGCAGCGGATACATTCCTAATTTGATGGGAGGCTAAGCCAGATCGAAGGTGGTGACCAGCACACGCAGAAAAATCCAAAATTCGATTCAGATGGAGAACTGTGTGGATGTCGGTGAGCAATGTAGAAAGACGTGCTACAAAGACAACGAAAGCTTGCTGTGGAGTTGCTAAAACATGCACATTTACTTTCGGTTGCACCTTTCGTCCCATCAGGTGGAAACCATGTTGCTGTGGTCATTGTGTCTTCATGTATGTTTTGATATCTGCTAGAGGGCTTGCAATCCATTAGCAGGACATCCTGTGGAAGAGGAATCCGAACTATCTCTCACAGCCCAGATGTTTACAGCACACTATGATGACTGGCGTTGTAATTGCTGAGACCCCCCAAAAAGGGGGAGGGACTATGTACATAAAACAATACCTCAGCTACCAAGATGTCCTTTGATCCCCCAAGCCTGTGAGTCTGTCAGCAGGACAAAGAGCAGCTAAAGTTCCAGAGGAAATCTGCTGAGGATGGGGACATGATCTATGACTATCCAGGTGGTGGAAGTTGTCTGAGGACCCTCGGCCCATAAAAGAGTGAGACCCAAGGGTTATCTTCAGAGTGATGCTGAGTAAGCCGAGGATGGCTGAGTTGTAGAGGCAGGAAAGGCCCCTGGGCAGAGGAATGTGGGAGGGTCTCAAAGCTGAAGAAAAGCCATCCTTGAAAGACTCAAAGCAGGACCGCTGAGCTGCTGACCCCGCCCACACTGAGCTCCTGGCCACGCCCACGGTGAGGTGATGGTCACGCCCACCAAACCCGGTTGCGAGGGGTGGGGGGGTGGAGGCTGAGGGGTAGGGGGTTGGGGGGGCATCCAGAGCCTATCAGACTTTCAGAACATAGACAAAAAAACGAATGTGTGTTGTTTAGGCCAGTGCACTGCTGGTTGGTAGCCATGGAAACCTAATATGCTATGGAAGCCTTTGTTTTTTGTGTTTTTTTTAAGCATCACACAAATACTGGGAAACAATAATATAAATTATGCTTTGAATTTGGATTGTGTCAAGTTATCTTTTCTTGATGAAATCTGAAAAAGCCAGGCAAGAGGCTAGCTAGGTGGATCCTGGCAAAATTAAGTTGGGATTGCATATTTAAAACACTTTTCCTGCTCAACAACTTTTAATAAAGAACCTACTATACAAAGCAGAGACTTCTCATACATGCACAAATGTGAGTATGCACGCAAATGCAAAAGTTGGCTTCCAGGCTCCCAAAATTCTCCCTTCCTGCCTTCTTGTAGAATTTATTGCTCTGAGCCTGCCTTCAATCGCTTGTGCTACGAGGCTTACCACACTGACCTTTCCTAGCTATGTACAATGGAATTCCATTCAGGCACAAAGAAGAATGAAATTATGTCATTTGCAGAAAGCAGATGTAACGAAAATGACCATATGTACTAAATCGAGAAAGCTTCGGAGAGGCAAATATTTCAGGTTTTCTCTCATTTTTAGACCCTAGATTTTATATAGAATCATGTGCATGTTGGGGACATAAATTAAGAAGGAACAAAAGAGTCCAGGAGGAGGGAGCCAATGCACGTCAACCTCCCTAGAGTACATTATCTTACTCGCAAGAAAAACGCCTTTATGACCCAGTACCATGGAAAGGAAACCGTGTAATGTTCTATGTGGTATCGTTCATCGTCCACCCAAATGCTTATTTGCTGCCTTCATCCTTCGGCAGCCTTCCTGATCTTTTCCTTTCTCCTTGAGTGCAGAAAAGATCACGTGACCAGCTGTTTCGCCGTTGTGATCCACGGGCACACCTTGTGCTTCTAGGGTGCAATTTTGTGGAGAAAACCATTTGAAAAGCACATTAAGGGACCACCAGGTGACGGAGTTCCATAAAGCACTGACGTGGTCAACCCATTTGAAGTCCCATGTTAAGAACATGTTAGAAATGTTGAATACATGGAGACCAGTCAGGAAGAGGTGGCGTGTGCAGTGAGAGTTGCAGGCAGCCGAGACTAAGGAAATTGTGGATTCTAGAAGGAATTTCAAGGGGGAAACTAGTGGGAGTCAGCTAAGTTGAGAGCGAAAATGCAAAAAACAAGACAAAACAAAAACTGTACATCACAGTGCCTGGACATCACATTACCTGGACACTAGAGGGAGATGCAGAGCTGGGGATGCTGGAGGGACGCTGGAGGGACACTGGAGGATGCGGAGGGACACTGGAGGACGCTGGAGGGACACTGGAGGGACACTGGAGGACGCTGGAGGACACTGGAGGGACACTGGAGGACACTGGAGGGACACTGGAGGGACACTGGAGGGACGCTGGAGGGACACTGGAGGACACTGGAGGACACTGGAGGACACTGGAGGACACTGGAGGGGACACTGGAGGGACACTGGAGGACACTGGAGGACACTGGAGGGACACTGGAGGACACTGGAGGGACACTGGAGGACACTGGAGGGACACTGGAGGACACTGGAGGGACACTGGAGGACACTGGAGGGACGCTGGAGGACACTGGAGGGACACTGGAGGGCACTGGAGGACTGGAGGGACACTGGAGGACACTGGAGGGACACTGGAGGGACACTGGAGGACACTGGAGGGGACACTGGAGGACACTGGAGGACACTGGAGGGACACTGGAGGGACACTGGAGGACACTGGAGGACACTGGAGGGACACTGGAGGGACACTGGAGGACACTGGAGGGACACTGGAGGGACACTGGAGGACACTGGAGGGGACACTGGAGGGGACACTGGAGGACACTGGAGGGACACTGGAGGACACTGGAGGCACTGGAGGGGACACTGGAGGGACACTGGAGGACACTGGAGGGACACTGGAGGACACTGGAGGGACACTGGAGGACACTGGAGGGACGCTGGAGGACGCTGGAGGACGCTGGAGGACGCTGGAGGGACACTGGAGGACGCTGGAGGACGCTGGAGGACACTGGAGGGCACTGGAGGGACACTGGAGGGACACTGGAGGACACTGGAGGACACTGGAGGACGCTGGAGGGACACTGGAGGACACTGGAGGGACACTGGAGGGGACACTGGAGGGACACTGGAGGACACTGGAGGGGACACTGGAGGACGCTGGAGGACGCTGGAGGACGCTGGAGGGACACTGGAGGACGCTGGAGGACGCTGGAGGACGCTGGAGGACGCTGGAGGACGCTGGAGGACACTGGAGGGGACACTGGAGGGACACTGGAGGACGCTGGAGGACGCTGGAGGATGCTGGAGGACGCTGGAGGACACTGGAGGGACACTGGAGGGACACTGGAGGGGACACTGGAGGACGCTGGAGGACACTGGAGGGGACACTGGAGGGACACTGGAGGGGACACTGGAGGGACACTGGAGGACACTGGAGGACACTGGAGGGACACTGGAGGACACTGGAGGGACACTGGAGGACACTGGAGGGACGCTGGAGGGACACTGGAGGACACTGGAGGACGCTGGAGGACATTGGAGGGGACACTGGAGGGACACTGGAGGACACTGGAGGGGACACTGGAGGACACTGGAGGACACTGGAGGACACTGGAGGACACTGGAGGGACACTGGAGGGACACTGGAGGGGACACTGGAGGGACACTGGAGGACACTGGAGGACACTGGAGGGACACTGGAGGACGCTGGAGGACGCTGGAGGGACACTGGAGGACGCTGGAGGGACACTGGAGGACACTGGAGGGACACTGGAGGGGACACTGGAGGGACACTGGAGGACACTGGAGGGGACACTGGAGGACACTGGAGGGGACACTGGAGGACACTGGAGGGACACTGGAGGACACTGGAGGGGACACTGGAGGACACTGGAGGGACACTGGAGGACACTGGAGGGACACTGGAGGACACTGGAGGGACGCTGGAGGACACTGGAGGGACACTGGAGGGGACACTGGAGGACACTGGAGGGACACTGGAGGACACTGGAGGGACACTGGAGGGACACTGGAGGACACTGGAGGGGACACTGGAGGGGACACTGGAGGACACTGGAGGACACTGGAGGACGCTGGAGGACACTGGAGGGGACACTGGAGGGACACTGGAGGACGCTGGAGGACGCTGGAGGACGCTGGAGGACGCTGGAGGACACTGGAGGGGACACTGGAGGACACTGGAGGACGCTGGAGGACGCTGGAGGATGTTGGAGGACGCTGGAGGACACTGGAGGGACACTGGAGGGACACTGGAGGGGACACTGGAGGGACACTGGAGGACACTGGAGGGACACTGGAGGACACTGGAGGGACACTGGAGGACACTGGAGGGACGCTGGAGGACGCTGGAGGACGCTGGAGGACGCTGGAGGGACACTGGAGGACGCTGGAGGACGCTGGAGGGACACTGGAGGGGACACTGGAGGGACACTGGAGGGGACACTGGAGGACACTGGAGGACACTGGAGGACGCTGGAGGGACACTGGAGGACACTGGAGGGACACTGGAGGGGACACTGGAGGGACACTGGAGGACACTGGAGGGGACACTGGAGGACGCTGGAGGACGCTGGAGGACGCTGGAGGGACACTGGAGGACGCTGGAGGACGCTGGAGGACGCTGGAGGACGCTGGAGGACGCTGGAGGACACTGGAGGGGACACTGGAGGGACACTGGAGGACGCTGGAGGACGCTGGAGGATGCTGGAGGACGCTGGAGGACACTGGAGGGACACTGGAGGGACACTGGAGGGGACACTGGAGGACGCTGGAGGACACTGGAGGGGACACTGGAGGGACACTGGAGGGGACACTGGAGGGACACTGGAGGACACTGGAGGACACTGGAGGGACACTGGAGGACACTGGAGGGACACTGGAGGACACTGGAGGGACGCTGGAGGGACACTGGAGGACACTGGAGGACGCTGGAGGACACTGGAGGGGACACTGGAGGGACACTGGAGGACACTGGAGGGACACTGGAGGACACTGGAGGACACTGGAGGACACTGGAGGACACTGGGGACACTGGAGGGACACTGGAGGGGACACTGGAGGGACACTGGAGGGACTGGAGGACACTGGAGGACACTGGAGGGACACTGGAGGACGCTGGAGGACGCTGGAGGGACACTGGAGGACGCTGGAGGGACACTGGAGGACACTGGAGGGACACTGGAGGGGACACTGGAGGGACACTGGAGGACACTGGAGGGGACACTGAGGACACTGGAGGGGACACTGGAGGACACTGGAGGACGCTGGAGGACGCTGGAGGGACACTGGAGGACGCTGGAGGACGCTGGAGGACGCTGGAGGACGCTGGAGGACGCTGGAGGACACTGGAGGGACACTGGAGGACGCTGGAGGACGCTGGAGGATGCTGGAGGACGCTGGAGGACACTGGAGGGACACTGGAGGGACACTGGAGGGGACACTGGAGGACGCTGGAGGACACTGGAGGGACACTGGAGGGACACTGGAGGACGCTGGAGGACACTGGACGGACGCTGGAGGGAACCTAGTCTTTGAGGAGGGAGATGAAGCACAGGCAGAGATCCGTGTTACCACATGAAGCGGTCACGGCCCCCAGCAGGCAGGGACAGCGGGATCAGATCAGTGACCGAAAGGATTGTGAGCACTGGAGGCCTCCACCTAGGATGGGCAGGAGAGAGCAGGAAGGTGAGCACTTTCAAGGACGAAGTGGTTTGGGGGGCTCCGGGTCACTGCGCAGTGGGATGCTTGTCCCCCTTGCCTGTTGGAGCACCCAAGTGTATTCTTAGCAGAGAGGGGACCCTGCAACGACGGTGACCTGGATGGTCTTTAGTGAGCTGAAATCAAGACAGACACAAAGACAGTTCCTCAGCTCTGACGCATCGCAGCAAGTCAGGGAAGCCGCAGCCCATTTGGCTCTGGCTACGGTGCCAAAGTGCACCATCAAGTCTGGCCCAAGTGTGCAGGAAAGAACGCTGCACCTGAGCACATGGAGGATGTTAAGACACAAGGACCAATTGAAGGACACGGAGACCCATCTGTGCTCTAACACGCTGCCTTCTAGTCCGAGACAGACTCACCTAGACGCGCCCCTGCGTGTTGTGCATAAAAGGATTTTCAGGGTTTTGTTGCAAATGACTAGGGAGGTTCCTTAAGAAACTAAAATCAGAAATACCTATGATTGAGATGTAGGATGTCTGGGTGTGTCAAGCCAGTATGTCACAGAGAAACTCCCGCAACAGTGCTTATCACACAGCAGCATTGCAATCACTAAGAAATCAACTGAGGTGCCCAGCAACAGAGGAATGGGTAAAGAACACACACACACTCACATACATATGTGTATACACATATACACACATCACACACATACTCACATAGATGCATCACATTCATGACATACAACACGCATACACATAAACACACACACATCACATACATACACACATGCATAACAACATCACATATATGTCTATATCACACACACAGCACATACATATTACACACACATGATACATATGCATACACACAT